>JAJGOT010000321.1:0-62500 GCA_022457155.1 Cladopsammia gracilis
ATTGTACGACAAACTGATGGTCGAAGCCGCTTCCAAGCTGTTGCTGCATCTTTAAGCTGCTGTTGTGTCAGCGTTTCTTCGTTCTCGTCCTCTGTCGAACATGCATCTGTTACCTTTATATCAAGGCTGCTCGCCGCTAGATAGTTCAAGCTTGTGCGAACTTGTCTATCACTGTATTCCTGGTAAATGAATTCATCAACAGGATGATAATACCATTCTCTGCCTGTGCTTTCTAGAGGATTGTAACCGAAAGACTCCACCGTGTATTCGGGTTCCTCTGGGTTGTAGTGGTCTGTTGCGCTTCGTGTAAAACTGAACAAAACATGCCCAAACACCTCTAACAGAGTACTGCTACTCATTGTGCTCGTTAAAGCAGTTAGATTAATGGTTCAAATCAAGAGCGGACTGATTTTGATACACTCTCCAGCTAGTTATATTCGTTATAAGAATTCTGTTGAGCTCACCTGCTCACTTTTATACCTGTGCTGAAAACAAGTGCAATTTCACTTTCAGGGAAAATTCCTTTTCACGTGCACTTCCCTCTGGAAAAAATACAGAAACTGAAATAATCGCGATTTAAATTTGGTTCCGACTTCACATTAAGTAGAAATGTATTTAGTTACAAACTATGTAAGGCCTTGATCTTGAACTTTACACTGTAATTTTCTTAAAATATTTTTCTCTTACTTTCACTGATATTTAACAGCGAGCGTGCGCATGCTCTTCTGTTTGAGATGAAACTTTTCTTTCAATTTCATTGTAACAAGAACGTTTTGAAGCAACATATTAATTTTATGCAAAATAGAGGAGTCATCCGCGTTTTAAACAATGGAAACATCATATTTGGACTTCACACACAAACTATTGCCAGCATCTAGCATCTCTCGTATTGTCATCATATCTGGTCGCCCGCAATCCTAATCTCAAGGTTGCTATTACGCATGCGCGGCACGTATGACTTCCACTAAGAATGAATGGAATGCATAGAACGCAATCTGATCACGAGCGTTTTGACCTTCGATCACATGAAACTTACGAAATATGGATACATGTACGGAGGAAGGGATTTTCCGTTGGATGTCATTTCGACCTCAAGCGCAAAGCGGAAGCGTTGTTCATTTCAAAGAAAGCTATGTCAGCACGACTGTGTGCAGCTGTCCACGGTAATGAAACATGGTTTACTGCTTTCGCTGATGTTTTACAATCCTTTCTCAACAAAAACCAGACATGCAGTGACCTAACTTCCGATCAAATTTCAGAGACTTTGCTTTCTTTAGGGAACATTACAATGGTTGTTGATGCAACATCCAACTACATCAAGGAAATTGTGTAGTAACCTTATTCATTACCAGTGTGACTGTGTCACTAACTCGGAAAACAGTTTCAGTTTGTTCTCAAAACATTAAGTACATTCATTTGACATTGCAAATCTAACAATATAGTTCCTTTCGTTTCAGTTTCTTATTACTCATTCTACTGACAACATGTATAAGTTTTGTATGTTATAATTTCACAATAAATTCAGTGCTCGTTGCGTTACATCAATTCATCTCGACTCAATCAATCGCCTCGCCCACAATTCATAACCTTCACAGTTCATAACCAGATACTGTTTTAACTGCATAAATATATCACTACTAGTAATACGTGACTCGCAGGTCCTCGCGAAGCTAGGGTGGAGTGATGAATATTTTTGGGCGGTGTGGGGATAGTTAAGTTCTGGTCTCATTTGTCACGCAACAGGGGAAGTAGCCTGGCGTAAAAACGTTTGCATAACCAGTGTGTGCTGTGCGCCACCATATATATATGACCAAAAGTATACACGAAACTGGATCCTGCCTGAGCTCTTGGGCAGACTAAATGATATCGCTACACGAGGCCGAATTATATCATAGTACACGTCTGTTAAACGTTTATTAATCGTATGACCTTGGTTATTACTAGTTATATATTTTATAGCAATTTAGTAGGGCCTCTCTTGATGCCAGCCTTGTCGCTGAATGGGCCACCCTGTATAAATCAAGTTACTTAGTTATTAGTGGACACGCGAGAGACTTAGTTGATAGGCCGGTTCTTAAAACGACATTAAAATGGGGTTGCACAAAACTACGGTGACTAAACCGATTTCCTTCTCGCAAACACTAATATTTAAACGTTTTTAACAATATAACCGCAGTGTCAAAAAGCCCATTGAATAATAAATAGCCTGTGAACGGGTCGTCTGGCTGGGGATAGGACGAAAGGGAAGGCTGTGAAAAGAAAGGAAAGATCGCGAGCGAGCGAGCAAGCTAGCCGAGGGAATACTGGGGGGGGGGGGGGGGAGGGGGGGTCCCAGCTCCCCCTCAGCTCGCTTCGCTCCCGGCCTTTCTTTTCATCCTATCCCCAACCAGAAGGTTTGTTCACAGGATATTGACTTTATTGATAAACATATATGACCCTAGTCTACAGCCATTTGTACTACTTTTATGTGAAACGTATTTTAAAAATTTGATTTAGGTTTACTTGGCTGACAGAACTCTTAGTCTCACAACTAAAATATTTGTGCTGATGCATAACGCTATGAGCACTGTATTAGAAGTCGCTACAAGGATATGCCTTTTCCACTGTCTGATCCAAACGGCCATGACAGGCATATTTTGATAACGCGAGTTTCTATTGCCAGCGATAGGCTGTTAAAAAACCACTCAATGGAACGGAAGCAAAAGACTACCATCAATATCAACTTTGGGATATAAAATTTTCAAAACATCGTTTCAAATGAAATTCGTTGCAGGTTACGAGGCATGCAGCGACTTGAATCGAGTTTTGATGTGGAAAATTTGTTGAGTAGGCATCGAACAGGAATACTAGTTAGTCATCATCGTCTACGTGTACGTAATTCTCCTTTCCAAAGAGTCGGCAAATGGAGAATAAAGTTAATAAGAGGTCAATGTCTGTTTTCAAAGCCGTTATATTATCGGGCTGCAAATAACTTGTTGAACTACAAAAACCGTGGACGAACATCCTGCTGGTTGTACGTTGGATCTCAGAGGAGATTTAATCAGCTAAAATGGATCAATACAAACGACAAGCTCAAGGACTACTGCAAAGCTGATACAACGAGTAAATATATTTGAAAAAATATTTCGGCTGGCCAGACCAGCCTTCATCAAGTTTAAGATGTTATTAAATTACAAAATGAAACTGCAACATTATATAAAGGCCCGTTTAATACACATGCGATTTTTGTCGCGCCCTCCAATGCAACTTTTGTCGCATTGGACCATTCACAAAATAAAAGCTCGTCAGCAGTACATCTTGGTAGACATCCATGTTATCGTTATGATTTCAAGCTGTTGTTTTATCAAATAAAGATAAGGCTACTTTCGGGCCGGTAGTCGCTTCTTTCAGGGGGCTCGCTACTTTCGGGATATATTAACAGCCGCAAAGTTTTGACGGTACTTTCGGGAGTCGTTACTTTCAGAACTTTACCGTAGTTTGGTATATACTTAACTATTATAGCGCGAAAGCGCGCGTGATATCGCCTAATACTTAGCCGACGAGGCCGTAGGCCGAGTCGGCTAAAATTAGGCGATATCACGCAAGCTTGAGCGCTATAATAGTTTTATAATTCAACACATTGATAACAAAGCACAGTTTGAAGAAAAAATATCGCCGACAAGCCTTTTATTTTAAAAAAAGCTTGCATGTGTTTTACCGCGCGAAACTTGCAACATCACACAGTTCATGAATGAAAGTGACGCCTTTGTCAATATTGCGCAAGCTTGAACACTATAACTGTTTTATAATTCAACACATTGATAACAAATCACAGTTTCTAGAAAAAATTCGTTGAGATATACAACCTTTCATTAAGTAAAAAGGCTTACAGCAATATTTTACCTCGCACCATTTCTCAAACAACACGCAGCGAATGCCCAAACTTTTGCCAAGCTAAAATTAATCGCGAAAATTAATTTAGCGTACACAATCAGTTGAGAGTTTTTACGAAGAACTTTCGTTTACTCAAAGAACGGGACAGAGTAGTGACTACAAGAATTAAAACACAGTAAAATGGCATAGAATGTCTTATTTACAAGTGTTTCGTATCTTAAAAAGTTCAATTCAGAATCAAAACAAATTGAACAAACACACGGCTACGTATCTTAGTAAACATAGCGGCGAAAAGTCGGAAAGAACTGCAGCGTGGACAGTATGTCTTACAAAAATTCACAGCTAAAGGATACAAGAAACGGTTAAAACATCGTACCTGTAGTTGATTTGGCTTTTTATTCCCTTCCATCAGCACCAAATTTTCAAACATCGAAGTACGAGCTGAGTCGATCAATGTTGTTTACAAACTTGCTCGTTTTTTAGCTCCTACAGCCGTAATGACGAGGTCAGAAACTTTTCTGAGGAAGCATCAAGTCCATATCATATTCCAGAGGTGATTACCAAAGGAATTTTACGAAAATTGTACTCCTTCATTCACTCCTTGTCGAGCGGTTAAACTTTGAACCAGTTTTCATTCAGCTACGCCAAGAAACACTGCGACCCGGCGCGACAACGCGAAAATTTCGCGCCTTTTTTGTCCAATCATGTGAACAATATTTTTTCTCTTTTCTTTTCTTCTCTTTTTTCTTTCTTTTCCCTATTTTAACTAATAGTTCACGCACTTTTTCGCCCAAAAACACGAAATTGCAGGCAGCAGTCATTTTCACTTTCCTTAAAAATGCAAAATTTACCGCCATCGCTGGTTATATGTCATGTGGACATAACGTATATCCAAAACTTTTTGACCATATTTGGGCAGTGTATCAATGTGTTGAATTATAAAAACTATTGTAGTCGCGATCGATATGGGGGAAGTACTCGCGCGTTCCCGACATTACACCCAATGTTACTCACGCCTGCAGTGCTGGATAGTTAAAGGAACTGAAATATCGTGTTTTCATGATTATGGCCACGAGCTTGCTTTAAGCTTACTTTATTATCTTGAAATAGGAATGACAACTTTGATTTCTTAACTTCCTGTCAAGAAATAAAACTCAGACATTCGTGAGCAATTCAAGAGAAAACACTGACGACTTTGACTGAATTGAAAACCAGTACTACGTACGTCATGAAAAGTTCTCCAAACCTGCTTGCCTTGACTTAGGCACTCGAAAATCGCCTGCTGGCAGTAATTTGTGGGTGGAGACAATTTGGACATTATCATATGTTAAAATTGTAAAAAACGCGGATGACTCTTCTGTTTTGTATATATTGTTTCGAAAGCACTTATCACTAATTTAAAAAAACTGCATTTTCATAAACAGGAGATCACAACCGCGGTTAATTATCAGTGAAACTAAGAGACAAAGATGAAAACAAAGAACCTAAGAAAAATCATCGTTTTTTAATAGTTTCAAAAAGTGAAATAGGAATAGGGTCTTACATAACTTGTAACTACATAAATTCGTCATTGTAAGTCCGAATCTACTTTTTAACAGCATGATATTTTAATTTAGTTTTCGTTTCATAGTTTATAATATGTTGGTTTCACTGAAAGTGAAATTGTAGTTGTTTTCAGGCCGAGAATAAAAGCCCGCTCTTGATTTGATCCATTAATTCTAACTGCTTTTCCAAGCACAATGATCACCAGTACTTTGTTAGAGGTGTTTGGGCATATTTTGTTTAGTTTTACACGAAGCGTAACAGACCACTATAACCCAGAGGAACCCGAATACACGGCGGAGTCTTTCGGTTACAATCCTCTAGAAAGCACAGGCCGAGAATGGTATTATCATCCTGTTGATGAATTCATTTACCAGGAATACAGTGATAGAGAAGTTCGCACAAGCTTGAACTATCTAGCGGCGAGCAGCCTTGATATAAAGGTAATAGATGCATGCTCGACAGAAGAGGAGAACGAAAAAACGGTGACACAACAGCAGCTTAAAGATGCAGCAACAGCTTGGAAGCGGCTTCGACCATCAGTTTGGCGTACAGTTTGGAAGTCAATGTACATTGGAGCATCAATATCGCTCTTAACCGCCACCATCTTAGGTGTGGTCTACACTCTGGTCTCATATCTCAATTTTAAAACTATCAACTTCTGCCAATTTTACCCAACGAAGTTAATTCCAATACGTGTTCAATGGATGAGGACAATTTCATGTTCGATCGTCTATGTTCTGCTTCACATTTGGTTCTTTTTAAACCTTCTATTTATTTTTCGACAGTACCAGTTAACGGGGATGAAACGAAAACTGTTTTTGCCTTGCTGTGTGGCTTATTCATTTGATGTTGCATATCGTGTAATCCTTCAGGCCCTGGGATTATCGAATTATTCAAAACTGTCCTTTTCGCTAACTATTGTACTAAATGCTGTCTTTTTCATCAGTATTGGAGTGCAAGCGTATGTTTTAACGAACCTCTTCTGTCAGGCGTGGTCAAGCAAACGAAAGATGTCCTTTTTTCTACAAATGACCCTACCAGAATGCTTAACCTTTCTGCTCGGTATTGTAATCGCTCATTGCATCTACCGTGCATATAAAAAACAAGACAGAGAGGGCAAGCTGTTCATCGCAGTTTTCGCTCCTCTAATCGCGGCCTTGGTCAAGCCGATCTCGCGAATTTGCGTTCAACGGTTATATAACATTACCTATCCGGGATATTCCTATGTTCTGTTAACGCCACTGTACTGTGGGGCTGCGGTTATGTTTCGAGTTTTACAAGCGGACCTTGGCAGTTTACAATCCATCGCTACTCTTGGAATAATCCACGGCATTGCTGAAGTCATAGAACGAAGCAGCATGGCTGTGATAGATCATCTTTTGATTCGGCTTTGGAAAATAAGAACCCCAGCTCCTTGGGGCAGTTTTCGCACCCTCGCCGCGAGAGACTAATGGCTGACGTCGCCATCATGAGCATGCAATATGAATCAGCGGCAATTGTGTCGGTTAACGGGGTTTTATACTTGTACCAGTTTATTTACACTGAAAACAACTCTTACGTAAATTTGCTGCAGTCTTTCGCCATCAATACTTCCCTTCCGCTGATAATTGAGTGGTTTTTTAATAGCCTATCTCTGGCACTAGAAACTCATTATCAAAATATGCCTGTCATGGCCGTTTGGATGAGACGGTGGAAAAGGCACATCCTTGTAGCGACTTTTAATACAGTGCTCATAGCGTTATGGACCAGCCTACATATTTTATAATAGAAGTTGTCAATGGCAACGAGCGTTTTGTCAATCGAGTGAACCTAAATCAAACTTGTAAAATGCCTTTTACATAAGAGTGGTAAATCTCCTTTGGCATGCCAGGAGCATCAGTTTATCCTGGAAGTCACAACCGGGGGGATTCCATATAAAACGACGTGGAGTTATAAGCTCCTGGCAATGGCGAAAAATGACCTCCTCTCCTCTCGATTTTGTGACATTATTGTTTTCTGTTCTTGGCAGTGATTTGCTTTGGTGTCATGTCTGCAGGAAATGTGCAAACAAAGTACGAAATGCGGCAAGAATTAAACAATCCGTATAATAATTTTGAACGACTGCGCTTTTCGCTTAAGTTAAGCTTTGATATATCAAGCTTTTGCCAAAACCAGTTGGCAAAACTGCAAAAGCATCTTGCTCTCCAAGCAGGGTCAACATCTTCTTGTTCTTGTTTTTAAGGTGATTCCTCACAAAGTTTCTCCGCAAACACGCTTCAAGATGTCAACATCACTGCAAGACTGACATTGCTTGTTTGTCTAGTTTCTCGCGCATTGTACTGTGATTTCAGATTTCTCATTAAAGCGACAAATGTCAACAGCCGCGCCCATCAAACAAGATTCTGGTACTTTCAGGGTGTTTTTCGAAAATTTCCAATGAGCACCCCGTCATTTATATATGGGAGATACCCCCCGGAAAGTCACATTATTTTCATGTCGTGAAAACGCAGTGTTTAACGAGATATAGTATACGGTGAAATATATGGGAATCTTTGTTTACCATTTTAGCGTCATCAGCATATGCGCCTCGTTCTCTAACTTACCTCCAAAAAATCAACTCTAAATATTGAAAGGGCATAGCACGATTAGCTTTCTCGGAAAATTTGAGCCCGATATCCTAAATACACTTCATGCAATGATGTATTAAAAACTCAAAATTTTACAAAGAATGTTTGGCTCATTAGCGCTTTTGCCACCCAACAATTTTGTAGTTTTTGATAGCAGATATTTCTTTAAATGTTGCATGAAAAAAGCTGAAAATTGCGAAGATTACTAAGTTTAACAAGCTCTTTTAACTTTCGAAGTCAATTCGTATTTAGTACGGTGCCTCCTCTATGCAGATTCGTATGCTAATGAAACAAAATGTAAACAATGATGTCAACAAACAGTGAACAAAGATTCCCTTATATGTAAACTTTTTTAATTCCCCAGTAGGTATATTACGTGTTAAAATATGATTGCTGTGTAATTTTTTTTAATTCCCCAGTGTAATTACGTCATTCAGTTGTCTAGACAGTTTCGTTTCACACAATGCATATTTATGTCTAAGACGTTTTGGTCGTTTTAAATCGGTTTTACTCTTCAATTATTATTCGGGCTGCTTGGTAATCTGTCAGGTCTGCCCGATTTATAAATTTACTTTTATTCCCCGGCACTTTTTTTCGCTGTTCTAGAAAGTTCTAGAAAATTCTGTTTTAAGTGTTTTTTGAGATAAGAGTTTCAAAGTAAACCCTATTTTGCCTGGGCTTTTTTTTTTTGAGTTCCTGAGCCGGGGAGGGGGGTGGGAGGGGAGGAGGGGGGCACATTGAGGGGACACAGTACGGCTAAAACTGTCTCCTTTGCGGTCCACACTGTAGAACGATGACGTCATATGACATAGTTATTAGGTAATTAGTTATACGGCCGCCATCTTGGATTTCTGAAATTTTTCAAAACCTCTTAAAAACCGTCCAAATTGGCTCAAAATTAACCAAAACCAATAAATAAACGCTAAATGACGTAAAACTTTGTTTTTCTTCATTCAAAGGTACAAATATGCAAATTTCAAAAAACAAGGCTGTCAAAATCTTGTTTCCATGGAAACATCAAGTCACGTGATCAATAAAATGTCATCATATAATGAAATTGTTGCCAGATAAATTTTAGTAAAAGTCACAAAGTTTAATGGCGTTTGAATACATATTAAAGAAGTTATGAATGTTGAAAGTTAGCGTTGTTAAGGTTACCCTAAATAAAACAGTTAGGAAACAAAATAGTAGGATCATTTCTTGCTCATTCTAAAACAGTTCTTTACCATAATGCCGGAACCTATAAAATCGATTTAATGAGGAATTGTAAAAAGAGCACGTTTGCGTGTCTTAGAGAACTTTTGCGTGACAGTTTCAAACTTAAAATAAATGTCACCGCTTTTTATTATCGCAAAGGAATGACGTTTGCTTATTAGTGATAATGTCAGTGTTTTGAATGAGCTTTTGTCTTTGATTTGTTAGGAAAAACCGTCAGTTTAGGATTAAAAACCAAAATCTGCAAAGGACCGCAAACGATACTGATGATGTAAACGATACGTAGGATCTACGAAAGACCTAGTTTAGGATTGTCGCTTTTCAGTATTACAATTTAGCTCTCCAGTTTTGAACCCTAAGGATAATTCTGGAATCTCGTCACGAAGTACGTTATCGTTATTGATTTGCATGAAGTATTGTAGTTTTAAGTAATATATCAAACATGAGACACAGTGTTTCATCAGATTTCCAAACACCGCGAAGTGGTTTGAAAAACGAGGCGCAGCCGAGTTTTTTTTAACCCACTTTAAGGTGTTTGGAAATCTGATGAAATACTGTGTCGAATGTTTGATATTGCTTCTCAAACGAAATGATTTTAGGAGGAGAAATTAAGGACGCAAAAATGAGGAGTGTTTGAACTGATTTCCAAACACTCATTAAACATTAATTTCCTTTGTATTTTCGTCATGAATTATTAATGAGTTTGAGAATTGAATTTGAACAAACGTGACTCCCAGTATTGTTGACCGCGTGGTTTGACTCAGTTGTATATCTGTCCATGTTTTAAAAGCCAAGGTTTTGCACCGTGTAATTTTTCTTTTGCCGTTTAGTTCGAATAATGCGTTTATTATATTTGTAACAATATATCATATTGTATAAATTTCATATCGAAAACTACTATTAAAATTGTTATACAATTCACGAGATTCCAAAGTACGCATGTTTGTTTTTCATATCCGACGGACCAAACTGCAAAGGCCATCATATGAGCTATAAAGTCGAACACGGGATTTAAAAACCCTCGTATCGAACATTCAAAAATACAAAATAACAAACAGCAATTATTGATCGAGATGCAAATTATTATTATTAGCACTAAGATTGTAGCGTGACAAAATTTCAACCTCAAGAAGTCACTTTTCGGGCAGAACGCAGCTCTTACAAGGTCTTCTCTGATTTGCTGAGAAAACAATAGAACAAACAACACAACAATGGACCCTAGCCCTGAAACCCAGGTCCAATGAAATTAGAGGTTGTTAATAAGAACTGCGTGATATCTGGAACTTTTGGCGCGCTCACTCATATTAAAACATCTAATCAATAAGACGAACTTAATAATAGTCTAAACCCTTAAAGCCCGATTTTAATACTCGTAGGGTTCTTGTTTGACTTTAAACTCAGCATGGAAAATCAGTTACCGTATTTTCTCAATTAAACGCCGGGCCCCGAATAAACGCTGGGTATAATAGAGGAAGTTGTAAGTAAGCCCCTCAAACGTTTATTTGTGGTATAATAAACTTACGATTTAAGGGCAAGGTACACGGCTGCCAAGGAAAACGAATAATAACCCTTTCTTTAAAAATAGTGGGCGAGAAAAAACTGCTGATTCAAAGAAACGCCGGGTCCACTAGGCCAAGTTTGAAATAAACGCCGGAGGCGTTTAATTGAGAAAATACGGTACGTTTTTTTCGTATTCACGAGATGGCTCTTAGGGCCCTTTGATTGCAAAACAAAAACGTCTTGATAAAGAGAAAGAATATAAATGTTGAGCTCAGTGATGTAACCAGTACACTGTACTGAGCTACCGGCCACGGCTGTCGTGAACAAATTCTTGTGTTTTTAAAGACAGTCTAAAAGAACCTCAATCATGTAAACCAGTTAAAAAGGAACAACTATGGAAGCAAAAACGAAGGGTGGGAATGAGTTGGAAAGAAAACTCTAGTTTGCAAAACAATCACCGCAATAGACCTCTTTGGCTTGCATGTTTTATTTTCCCAATGTAGTATGTGATGTTACCCTAGAGAACTGTTTCTTTTAAATTTTGTTTTCTTCGCATGCATATGTATGCACAATTTTTAAAAAGACAAAGGACAAATTCCCTTGAGAACATCACATAGCCTACATTGGGAAAACAAAACATACAATTAAAAAACTAAAGAAGTCTATTAAACTAAAGGACGCGCTTGCAAAACTGCAAAATGGAACCCGCATCTTGGAACACACGTATTGTTGCGACAACGATAAAACACCCGGTGTTACAATATTTTGAAAAGAATGACCTTTAACCTTTAATAGATAGCTAATGTGATGTGCTCTACAATATGAAATAAATATTATGGGATGCTGCTGGGGATCTTTGGCGTCATCAAAAATGGCGCCGGGACAACATAACCATAGTCACGGTCTTATATTTTAGTCAAGATTCAAATTCATCAAAAGGTGCGGATATTGAAATTTTTGGATGTCTACGATTGTACTTTCAAATAATGCACGGTCTTTCTCATCAATCAATCAATCAATCAATCAATCAATCAATCAATCAATTTAGTTTTTCACTTACACCATAACAAATTTCAACAGTTTCCTAACATTAATAACAATGAGTAAGGTGCGAAGTGACTGGAGACCGGGCAACCCCGTAGCTGTCCAAACGATGTCTGTGATTGACATATCACAGATATATCACTTGAACAATGCCCCTATCCCTATCCTAGCGGGACAAATCTATTGTTTTCTTAGCGAATCACAGACATCGTTTGGATAAGTGCTGGACTAACGGAGACCCCAGGAACAAATTACAACAGCTCTAAAATGTAATTGCCTTGTGCTAAATTGATAGAAAAAAAAAATAAGAAAATAACAATGAAATAACTATTGGAAGTTAGCAGTTTCTAATCATTATTTGTATTTTAGATCAATAATAATCACTTTAACAATATTCTAAATAACTGGAAGTGAGGGAAAGTGATTTGATGTCACACGTGAAATGTAAGAGAATAAATTGTTTTACTAATTAAAGGAATTTTTACAGATGTGATTTTTAAAGGACTGGATACGGGGTTTATTTTCAAGGCTCATCTGGACTTACTTTTTGAAACTATTTAACAAATAATGCCGGGCTTTTAACTTTCTTACTGCAAATCTGATTGCGGCACGGTGGATTTTTCTTAACATCTGTTTTAATCTTTGCCTTTCAGTTTCACAGATATTTAACAGGGCGTGCATGTGCTCTCTTGTTTATGAAAAGAACTGTTCTTTCAACTTCTCTTAGTTTCACTAATAATTAAAGCGGTTGTGATCCCCTATTTATGAAAATGAGTTTTTTAAATTCGTAATAAGTGCTTTCGAAACAAAGCATGCAAAACAGAAGAGTCATCAGCCGTTTTTACAATGGAAACATATTGGACTAAACCCACAAACTACTGCCAACAGGCAATTTTGAGTGCCTAAGTGAAGACAAGTTCAGAAAGCGTCCATTTCAACCCATGCCTTAGTACTGGTTTTCAATTGACTAAAGTCTTCAGTGTTTGCTCTTAAATTGCTTACGATTTTAATGTTAACTAGCCGGCGTATAGCAGGCGTAAGAGTAAAACTGGGCGTAATTTCGTAAACGCGCAAGCACGTCCCTCATATCGATCGCGCCCAATAATAATAATTGTTTGTGAATATATACCAAACTAGCACTAGTAGATAGTGTTTCTCGCCGCGCGCTCTGATTGGCTACTCAAACTCACGATACCATTTTCTATTCACCTCCAGACGTTGTTTCTTCCCTATTTGTGTTGTGTTACGATATTTTAACATTCGATACCTCCAAAACATGGCACATCGTGTCCTCTAAAATCGAACGTGGTCATCGTGTCGATGATCAACTCTGCATGCCTTCGATGATTTTGTATACACCTAATTCAATAAAGGTTGCTTTGGCAGTTGGTCATTGGTAATTGGGAATTGGCATTTGGGCATACGGAACACAATGCAGTGCTTCGCTTGAGTGACCGCCAAACAATAGCTTCCCAATGGCCAATTACCAATGACCAAAGCAACCTTTATTGAATTAGGTATATAGCCACCCGAATTTTGTATCCGCAAACTTTTGATTTCTAGAAAATCGATAAAGAGATGGTAAAACATAATAAAGAATTAAAGTTAAAATATTTAATGACGCTCACAAAACATAAGAAAAGAAAACAACATTCCGTTCGACATGCCTTCCAAAATGTACCCGAGAAAAAAAATCAACAACTACTGAAAGCTATGGCCTCCAAACATGAATTCCACTAAAGAAAATTCTTTAAAACTTGGACGGAAATGTGGCACTCTCTACCCCACCCCCTCTTTCCCACCATCACGGGGAATATGCACCCACCGGTCAGCCACGCACATGCAGAGCTACAGAGAGCCGCTCGTAATAGGGAGCTACAGTTGTCTGGTGGTTTACCTAGTAAGTGGCAAAGCTTGCCACTGGTATCCCGACAGCTCATCAGTTGATGCGTTCGACGAATGTAAATAAGGTCACACATGGGTTCAATTGCCTTCATGGACTCAAATTTTGATACAGTTTACCTAGCACATGACTAACCTTAACATTTAATTTTTTCTTTATCAAAAGTGTTTTACTTTGAAAATGATCTGACTTTATTGATAGCGGAGCTCTCGCGGGCCGAGGCCCGCTGCGGAGCCCCATACTCATAGAACCTATGCCCGTGGCACGCCTAGCGGAATGTTTCGCGGGCGCACGTCCGTAACATGTGTGTCCGAGCGAGCGAGCGTCCGTCGCGCAGTTCTAGCTCGCAGGCGCGTATGACGTCGCAAAACATGCGCGTATGCCAACCGAGATCTTAGCAATTTTGAAACCAAAGCGAGGCTTTGTTTTTCGCGAGGCTACATTGCCAATGCCACGTCATCTCGGTAAACACTTTAGTTGGATCTGTGTTTAGTTAGCGGAGAAAACTGTTCCAAATTAAAGTCGTTAAAGTCGTTAGTTCCCTGCATTTTTTCGCGGTTTGCTACTCAAGACAGGGATACTAATTAAGGGATATTCAGAAGCCGCTATAGTGGAAAAAGAAGAGCTTTCAGGGATAAAATCTTGCGTCGAGGAACTTCATACGCTTTTATCAATGCCGGAGGAATGCGGGGAGATGTTTCTCACTTCGGGTTTCAGAACTGAAGAAGCAGAGATTTAAAGAATTTTCAAGCAGTCGAGGGACTTAAAGGTAAAACAAAATACATTTTTCGATGGGAATTTATGTTGATATCAATCTGTGATTGGCCTTTCTTCGTGTGCTCGTTAGCGGATAATTGTTTATAGATCTTTATAAAACGTGCTCAAATTCAGTTGTATTGATTTCTTAAATTTCAAAGACACTGAGTTCAGCCTCAATGCGTTATAAAATGGTACGGGTTTTGCTTTTAAACATAAACTTATTGAGATTTGAATAAAAATTTTCGAAAGAAGATTGTGTTGTCCATTGTTATGTGTGTTCATTCATAACATAGGTTGAAATATGATTTTATGTAAACAAAACCAGACTTGGATTTTATAGTTCTAAGTTCCCTCGCGTCGCCCTATGCAAATATGTTTGTGTATTTTTTTGCAATTTTGATTTTCTAATCAGTTTGAACAGGTGTATTTTATTCGGAAATAAGTCATATAAGTTATTCTAGATCGAGAAAAAGTTGTTTTTGTGAACTTTTGTACAATCTAAATGTACTGTGCAGACAGTCGCGTAACACTGTTTTTGAGAATTGCTAAAATTGAAAAATAGCCCGGTTGTCAATCTTAATTCTTGTGCTTCCGACCTTTCACCTTAGTTAAGCTTATCATCGGCTTTCTGTTCAGAGAGCGACGCTTTTAGGCTCGGCCAGTATCTATATATATTAAACAAATATGTCGCTAGTGTGTTACAGCGGATGGTAACTCTTATGTGAAAGGTATTTTACAAGTTTGATTTCGGTTTACCTGGCTGACAGAACTCTCATTCTCATTTACAAAAAATACAATATCTCTGCTGATCCATAACGCTATAAGCACTGTATTAAAAATTGCTGCAAGGATGTGCCTTTTCCACTGTCTCATCCAAACGGCCATGACGGGCATATTTTGATAACGAGTTTCTATTGCCAGAGATAGGCTATTAAAAAACCACTCAATTATCAGCGGAACGGAAGTATTGATGGCAAAAGACTGCAGCAAATTTACGTAGGAGTTGTTTTCAGTGTAAATAAATTTGTACAGGTATAAAAGCCCGTTAACCGACACAATTGCCGCTGATTCATATTGCATGCTTATGATGGCGATGTCAGCCATTAGTCTCTCGCGGCGAGGAGTGCGAAAACTGCCCCAAGGACCTGAGGTTCTTATTTGCCAAAGCCGATTCAAAAGATGATCGATCACAGCCATGCTGCTTCGTTCTATGACTTCAGCAATGCCGTGGATTATTCCAAGAGTAGCGATGGACTGTAGACTGTCAAGGTCCGCTTGTAAAACTCGAAACATAACCGCGGCCCCACAATACAGTGGTGTTAAAAAGACGTATGAATATCCCGGATAAGAAATGTTATATAACCGTTGAACGCAAATTCGCGAGATCGGTTTGAGTAAGACAGCGATAAGAGGAGCGAAAACTGCGATCAAAAGCCTACCTTCTCTGTCTTGTTTGTTATATGCAGGGTAGATGCAACGAACGATTACAATAGCGAGCAGAAAGGTTAGGCACACCGGTAGGGTCATTTGTAGAAACAAAGTTATCTTTCGTTTCCTTGACCGCGCTTGACAGAAGAGTTTCGTTAAAACGTAGGTTTGCAATCCAATACTGATGAAAAAGACAACGTTTAGTGGGATTTTTAGTGAAGACGGCAGTTTTGAATAATTCGACATTCCCAGGGCCTGAAGGATTACACGATATGCGACATCAAATGAATAAGCCACACAGCAACACAAAAACAGTTTTCGCTTCACTCCTTTCAACTGGTACCGGCGAAAAAGAAATAGAACGTTTATAAAGAACCAAATGTGAATCATAACATAAGCAATCGAACATGAAATTGTCCTCATCCATTGCACGCGAATTGGAATTAACTTCGCTGGGAAGAATTCGCAGATGTTGATAGTTTTAAAACTGAGATATAAGACCATAGTGAAGATTGCACCTAATATGGTGGCGGTTAGGAGCGATATAAATGCGCCAATGTACATTGATTTCCAAATTGTACGACAAACTGATGGTCGAAGCCGCTTCCAAGCTGTTGCTGCATCTTTAAGTTGCTGTTGTGTCACCGTTTCTTCGTTCTCGTCCTCTGTCGAACACGCATCTGTTACCTTTATATCATGGCTGCTCGCCGCTAGATAGTTCAAGCTTGTGCGAACTTCTCTATCACTGTATTCCTGGTAAATGAATTCATCAACAGGATGATAATACCATTCTCGGCCTGTGCTTTCTAGAGGATTGTAACCGAAAGACTCCGCCGTGTATTCGGGTTCCCCTGGGTTATATTGGTCTGTTACGCTTCGTGTAAAACTGAACAAAATGTGCCCAAACACCTCTATCAGAGTACTGCTACTCATTGTAAATTGTAAAGCAGTTCGAATTAATGGCTGAAATCAAGAGCGGAACTGATTTTGAAACAGTTGTGTGCTAGTTATGGTATTTTAAGAATTCAGTTTATCTCATCCGCTCACTTTCGTACCCGCACTGAAAAACATGTGCAATGCCTCCAGCTGGTTCGGACTTCACAATGACCTTAAACACTTTTGGCGGTTAATATTTATTCATGCCGATAATGATCTCCGGCAATGCATCGAAACGTCGATTCACTCTTATTCTAATATTTATTTTGAAATGCTTGAACAAGGAACAGATTATTCTATCACAATAGAGTGAATTCGTATAACCCGTGTTTTATATGCTAATGAGCCGCGTTATTGTTGAATGAGCTGTGTACAATAAAACAATAGACGTGAGGTCGTTGATAAAAAAACTGAGGAAAACAAAAACATATGTTACGGTTTCGTTTAATCTTATGGTTCAGCTTTCGTTTTCCTTTGCTCGAGTTTGAATATAAAACGCTAGACTAAAATCACAAATTAAATTAAGGCTGGAATTTTGAGCCCCGACATGTTTATAGTCCTTTGCTTTGTTTTTCTACAGGCTTTTACTGAAATCAAATCAAATTAATTTATTTATTTAAGTGTCAAAGTATTTAGTACGCGAGTACTAATTGTGGACACTTTCGAGATCTAATCAGCCGTAGGGTTTTCCGATTTAGCGGAAATTTGGAGAAATTGGAAGACAGTTTTCCGCTCATTGAAAATGTAATTGAACCCACTTAATTTGTCCATTAAATTTTAAGGGAATAACTGGGAATACACGAAATGTTCGTATTATATCGAAGAAATGCAAAATTTAAGTCTTAAAAGTTATCTTTGTCGGTGTTGTTTTTTCGCTTTTGATGCTTGAAACAGCGAATCTTGAACAATTGTTCGCTGTTTAAAGTGTTAAGTCCTAGTTTTCACTAGTAAACGCAAGCACATATAATTGGTGAATATTTCTCGCTTGTATTTGCGTTCGTCGTGCTTGCTCTTATATGCTTGCACTACTAGTGGACTTGAAAGCTTGTGGAAATGCAATACGGACGTGGCATGTCTCGTGAGATTGTAACAATACATTCTGTTTATGTTCGATTAACGACGCGGAAAAAGTTGCTCCGTTTTCGCTAAATCGGAAAATCCTAATTGGAATTGGAATTGTTACCTCTTGGTTTGAATTTGCATACGCTTAGCAATGCTTCTGTGAGATTTTAATTAATTTTATAACAAATAAAAAGTCAACTGTTTTGATTTCCGAATGTAGATCATGTGATGTTACCCAAGAGAACTGTTTCTTTTAAATTGTGTTTTTTTTTTCTCGTGCATGTGACGCATATGTATGCATAATTTATGAAAAGACAAACGACAAATTCCGTTGAGAACTTCACATGTCCTACATTGGGAAAACTAAACACATACAAACTAAAGGGGTCTATAGATATTTCCCGCATTCCACTCCAGTGAGCACACACACTGAAACGAGGTCGAGGCTTGGGTGGACAATTTCATACAAATCACTGTATTTTGTCCACCCCAGCCTCGAGTTGGTGCCTTTGTTCACAGGAATGCGGGAAAGTTGGAAAAGGTCTATTCTCTATTTTAGAATTGCCCATAATACACTTTATAATTCAACACATTGATACACTGCCCAAATATGGTCAAAAAGTTATCGATATGCGTTATGTCTACATGACGTATAACCAGCGATGGCGGTAAATTTCGCATTTTGAAGGAAAGTGAAACTGACTGCTGCCTGCAATTTCGTGTTTAGGGGCGAAAAAGTGCGTGAACTATTAGTTAAAAAAAGGGAAAAGAAAGAAAAAAAGAGAAAAAAAGAAAAGAGAAAAAGTATTGTTCACATGATTGGACAAAAAAGGCGCGAAATTTTCGCGTTGCCGTGGTCGCTGTACTGGTCGCAGTATTTCTTGGCGTAGCTGAATGAAAACTGGTTCAAAGTTTGACCGCTCGACAAGGAGTGAATGAAGGAGCACAATTTTCGTAAAATTCCTTGGTAATCACCTCTGGAATATGATATAGGCTTGATGCTTCCTCAGAATAGTTTCTGATCTCGTCATTACCGCTGTAGGAGATAAGAAACGAGCAAGTTTGTAAACAACATTGATTGACTCAGTTCGTACTTCGATGTTTGAAAATTTGGTGCTGATGGAAGGAAATAAAAAGCCAAATCAACTACAGGTACGATGTTTTAACTGTTTCTTGTATCCTTTAGCTGTGAAATTTTGGAAGACATACTGTCCACGCTGCAGTTCTTTCCGACTTTTCGCCGCTATGTTTAGAGGGTCGTGAAGGGGGGTACCAAATCCCAGTTCCCAGCCTAAATTTGGCCCAAATCCCAGTTCCCATTTTACCCCTTCACGACCCTCTAACTATGCAACCGTGTAAGCCTGGTAGCTAGACCGCGGGCGCGAAAGCGAAAAATACTGATTTCATGGTCTCTACTGTCTCTACTGAGGAGTGCAAGGTCTATTGCTACGAAATTTTATTTTTCTATTTCAAAATATTGGAGCAAAGACCGCTGAAGAAAAGAAATCCCATTCTCATTTTATAATTGTTCATCCCATTCCCAGTGGCTAAATCCCAGTCCCAGTGAGTAAATCCCATTTTCCCAGTTCAAAATAAGGCTAATCCCAGTTCTCATTTTACCCCTTCACGACCCTCTGTTTAAGTTCGTAGCCTTGTGTTTGTTCAATTTGTTTTGATTCTGAATTGACCTTTTCAAGATACGAAACACTTGTAACTAAGACATTCTATGCCATTTTACTGTGTTTTAATTCTTGTAGTCACTACTTTGTCCCGTTCTTTGGGTAGACGAAAGCTCTTCGTAGAAACTCTTAACTGATTGTGTACGCTAAATTAATTTTAGCTTAGCAAAAGTTTCGTTATTCGTTGCTTGTTGTTTAAGAAATGGTGCGAGGCAAAATAGTGTTGTTAGCTTTTTTACTTAATGAAAGGTTGTATATCTCAATGAATTTTTTCTCGAAACTGTGATTTGTTATCAATGTGTTGAATTACAAAACAGTTATAGTGTTCAAGCTTGCACAATATTGACAAAGGCGTCACTTTCATTCATGAACTGTGTGATGCTGCAAGTTTCGCGCGGTAAAACATCTGTAAGCTTTTTTTAAATAAAAGGCTTGGCTTGGATATTTTTTCTTCAAACTGTGCTTTGTTACCAATGTGTTGAATTATAAAACTATTATAGCGCTCAAGCTTGCGTGATATCGCCTAATTTTAGCCGACTCGGCCTACGGCCATTGGCATATAAAACACGGGTTATACGAATTCACTCTACTGATATACCATGCGCGATTTAGGGGTAACACTTATTCTTTTATTAAATCAATAGAATATTAGAACACAAAAGAACGGCAATACAATAAAATACAATACCACAGAATATATTAGAATACATAATTTTACCTAATGCAATGGAGGTGTACAATGTACAATGGAGCTGACACCCTAAATCGGGCATCATATGCCCGGGGGGGGGGGGGGGGGGGGACTCTCATATAAAAATGACGGGGGTGCTCGTCGGAAATTTTCGAAAAGCATCCTAAAAGGTATCAGAATGTTGTGTAAAACAACACATGTCATATTCTGGGCTTAATACCATAAAAAGTACCGCGATAATTCCAACAGGGGTCATTTCGATTTCTAGCACCCTAAGAGGTACCAATGTACAAATTTTGACCCCTAAAAGGTACGACGAGCAGCTTCCCCCCCCTCCCCCCCCCCCCCCCTCCCCGCGGGATCATATGCACAATGATGATAGTAGTAACCAAACTCGAATTAAAAATTTTTAGGAAAAATTAAACGAAAGACTGGTCTCACCGTGCTTTGGAATTCTGTCTCTTTCTCTTTGCTCAATTTCGTTCAAACGTGCACTTTTATCGAATTCATCCCCCAAGCACTCGGATATGTCTACGCTCAAAAGCAAGTAACTCTTGAGTGGCAAGGACGGCCTCAAGTTCCTCGAGCTCTGTATAGACCCTTTCAATAAATACCAGAATGTATCATATTCCGCTATTGATGTCAAATGTATTCTTTTAAATTGTAAAGAGAATTCAAAAGAATATGTTTGACGTCATTAGCGGAAAATGATGCATCGTGGTATTTATTAAAAATGTCTATACTGGCTCATAGCCGGAGCACATGAGCCATCAAAACAACAAAGAATAAACAAAGCTCCAAAGAAAGAAAGCATTGTTATTCGTAAAATTCTATACCACATTAAGGCGACGTCCAAAACAAAATAACAACGTGATTCCCAAGTGTGAATGACACTATTAAAATACGCTCAGATAAATGCAATCTGCATAAAATATGGTTTCTTCGCGGTCATGACCACATGTGATGCCCGATTTAGGGTGTCAGCTCCATTGTACATTGTACACTTCCATTGTATTAGGCAAAATTATGTATTCTAATATATTCTATGGTATTGTATTCTATTGTATTGTCGTTCTTTTGTGTTCTAATATTCTATTGTTTTAACAATAGAATAAGTGTTACCCCTAAATCGCGCATGGTATACATGACCATTTTCTAAGACGGTTAGACAATTAACGTTCGTGTCCTATGGGATATAGCGCCTCTCGCATTAGATAGAAGCAGTAGCCACGCAGCTCTTTAGAACCTCTAATTTCATTGGACCTGTATACCACGAAGCTCTATTGCTTTTAGGTCTAGGGTCTATTGTTAGCCATTGCTGTGTTGTTTGTTCTGTTGTTTTCTCAGCTAATCAGAGAAGACCTTGTAAGAGCTGCGTACCGCCCCGATAGAAGTGCCACTCGAGCTACGCCCTCGTGGCCTTCTATCCATGCTCGAACACTCGCGTTCATTGTCTAACCCTTACTTAGTACTGGTTTTTAATTGACAAAAGTCTTCGTGTTTTCTCTTAAATTGCTTACGAATTTCGATGTTAACTATTCGGCTTAGCAGGCGTAAAAGACATATTGGGCGTAATTTCGTAAACGCGCGAGCAAGTCCCGCATATCGATCGCTCCCAATAATAATTGTTTGTATATATACCGAACTAGTAGATAGTGTTTTTCACGCGCTTTCGTGGCTACTCAAACTCACGATAGCATTTGCTATTCACCTCCAGACGTTGTTCTGGATTTGGTGCGTTGTTTCTTATTCCCTATTTGTGTTGTGTTACGATATTTTAACCTTCAATACCTACAAAACATGACCCACGGTGTCCTTTACAAGCTAAGGTTGTCACGTGTCGATGATGACGTTAGATGCCTTTCATCATTTTGTATATAGCCGCCAGTTTGGATTCGCAAACTTTGGAATTCTAGAAAATCACCCTCACTGATCCAAGGAAATTAATTAAAATTGATAAAGAGATGTTAAAATAGACTAAAGAAGCAAAAATATTAAAGGATGCTTTCAAAACATAAGAAAAAAATCAATATTTCGTTCAACATGCCTTTCAAAATGTACCTGAGAAAAAAATCAACAGCTTCTGAAAGCTATGGCTTCCCAACATGAATTCCACTAAACAAAATTCTTTAAAACTTGGACCAATGTGTGGCACTCTCTACCCCACCCTCTCTTCCCACCATCACTGGGAACATGCACCCGCCGACGGTCCCAGCCACGCACATGCAGAGCTACAGAGAGCCGCTCGTAATAGGGAGGAGCTACAGTCGTCTTTCATATTTATTTTTATTTCTATTATTAATTAATTAATTTATTTATTTGTTGTTGTTACAGTAACTAATCATAAATTATCCATTCCTTATTTTCGTATTTATTGTTCTCTTTCGATATGCTCCACATTATGGGATAATTGTGCATACTTCCTGCATACCTACTGGTCAGCGGTCACATTTCAAAAAAGCTATTCAAATGCAAATTAGTAACAATATAAACCCCAGAACCAGGCCTGGCAACCAGTTCTTCCTTTCGTGCTTACGAGGTCAGTGTAAACATTGGTTTTGTCGTTTCCTTTTGGATTCGCTTGTGTTTTTTCCTTCGGTTTTTTGTGTTACATGTTCTGACTTTGTGTTTCCCTCGACATTTTGTTTTAACTTTCAGTTTTCCTTCGAAGTTTCAAGCTAACGTTCAAGTCTACGCTTCGTTGGTTCGACCACGTGCGAATGGCGTCGCCGGCGAGTTCTCAACCTAAACCGGTGGCTCAGGCGATGGAGATTAACGAAGTTACCGAAGTTCTTCCTCCAAACGAAGACGATAGCCTGGAATTTGATGTGGATGAACTGAAGGAGCAACTCGGCATTGACCGAATCCTCGATAACCTTAATAGTCTCGCAGACAGATTTAGCGAGCGGACTGAGTACCCTGGTTCAGGGGCTCAAAACACAAAGTCCATTTCTGAGGCTGCCGAGGAGGTTTTTGACCCGACGGCTCCTTTAGTTGTGCCTGAAGATTCTTCTGCACAAGATTCGAAAGATGAGGAGTTTATGCTCCCTTCTGTGTTTGAGGAGATTGAGAGCTTTGGGCCCGACGTGGCTGATGTCATTGCTCAACGAATCAATGATGCATGCTCTAAGAAAGCAATGGACTCTAAGCTCAAAGAGCTCTATGAGAAATACAGGACGCCTGGAAACTGTAAATTACTATGTGTGCCCAAAGTCAACATGGAACTATGGCACGATTTGTCCAAAGAGTCTAAGAACAAGGACCTTGGTCTTCAGGAGGTCCAGAAAGGGATTGTTAAAGCAGCCCAGCCTATTATACAGCTTTTTGATGCGGCTTTGAAAGCTCGGAAAGATAAGTCGACCATCGATTCTGGCACTTTATTGCCTATGTTAGCAGATGCAGTGACCTTTATCGGTCACGCCTCTTTTCTCACCTCCTTGAAGAGGAGAGACTTGCTTAGGCCTGACATAGCAAAACCTTATCAGTCTGTTTGCAGCAAGTCTAATCCCATTACGACTTGCCTGTTTGGGGATGAGTTGCCTAAACACATAAAAGAAATTGGAGAGGTGAACAAAATCTCCAAGAGGGTGTCTGGTCGCCCAAGTTTGATTAAACATACAGTTAATACATACAAGAGTGGTGCAGATAACAGGCATTACCAGCAGAGATCTGGAAGAAGAACCACTTTTTTAGGGTACCGAGGTCGTGGAGGACATTTTCACAACCGACAACACGTACCAATGCGCTCTACAATGTCGAGCAGCACCAACACACAGAAAGACAAGGCATAGACAAGGTATGTCCTTTGTCTTTTACACAAGCTGGTAATTTGCTTAATAATTTACCAAATTGGAGGGAAATCACTGGTGATCCTTGGGTATTAGAAACTGTCTCTGGGTATCACCTTGAATTTGAATCCCTCCCTTACCAACGTAAGCTTCCAAAGCTACCAACGTTTAATGAGAAGGAGGCTGAGCTGATTGAGTTGGAGATAAACAAACTTGTTTCAAAAAGGGCCATTTCTGAGGTTTGCCCTTGCCAGGATGAATTTATTTCAAATATATTCTAGGTACCCAAAAAAACTGGTGATTTGCGCCCAGTTATTAACTTAAAGCCATTAAATCAATTCGTTGAAAAGATCCACTTCAAAATGGAAAACATTCATATGGCTCTAAATTCTATTTCCCCTGGGGATTATATGGTCTCTGTGGACCTCAAGGATGCTTATTTTAGCATACCTATTTTTCAAAACCATAGAAAATATCTGCGTTTTCTGTGGAATTCTAAGCGTTTTGAGTTTACTTGTTTACCTTTTGGCTATAGTCTTGCTCCACGGGTATTCACCAAAATTTTCAAACCTGTTATGGCTTTTTTCAGATTTCTTGGCTTTAGAGTTACTATTTTCATTGATGATATATTGCTTGTTGCAAGTTCCTATCAAGAATGCTTGGAACAACTGTCCATAATAAGGCAGACCTTGGAAGGTTTGGGTTTTACCATCAATGTGGAAAAATCTCAGTTGATACCAGTCACTGAGATCCATTATTTGGGTTTTATCATAAACTCTTTTTCAATGAAATTACACTTACCAACAGAAAAGCTACAGAAAATCATTTTGGCGTGTTCACAGCTTCTAGCCAAAGACAGACCTTCCCTTCGGGACGTAGCCAGAGTTACAGGGCTGATAGTTTCTGCCCTCCCAGCAGTAAATTTCCTTCAACTCCATTATCGTTCTTTAGAGTTATGCAAAACTCAAGTTTTGTCCACTAGCTCGGATTATGATTCATTACTCTCACTTACTTCCCAAGCTCGGTCAGACTTGCACTGGGTAGTGGACAATATTTCTAGGTTTAATGGCAAATCTTTTAAGGAACCTAAAATTGATGTTTATATTGAGAGTGATGCCAGTTTAACTGGCTGGGGAGCTTTATGTGATGGCCAATCCACCAATGGGAGATGGTCACCAGGTGAATTGGAATACCATATTAATTATCTAGAACTTTTGGCAGGTTTTCATGCCCTCCAATGTTTTGTTTCTTGTCAGAGGTCCATTCATGTTAGACTGGCACTCGATAATTCTACTGCTGTGGCCTATGTTAACAATATGGGAGGGACAAAATCCCCTTCATTGGACACTTTATCTAAATCGTTATGGGAATGGTGCATTGCTAGGGACATTTTAGTTTTTGCTCAGCATATCCCAGGCAGGGCAAATGTCAGGGCAGATGCATTATCAAGAGAAATATCCTCTAATTTAGAGTGGTCCTTGGATAGTAAGGTGTTTTGTGGAATTATTTCCCAGACATTTGTTCCTGAAGTTGATTTATTTGCGTCCAGGCTGAATGCTAAGACTGATCAGTTTATTTCTTGGCATCCAGAACTGGATGCTATGGCTGTGGATGCTTTTAGTCTACACTGGGCTAATATGAAATGTTATGCCTTCCCTCCATTTAGCTTATTACCTCGAGTGCTTTCCAAGATTCGCAACGACGAAGCCTTAGTCCTGTTAATTGCCCCAGTGTGGCCTACCCAGAGTTGGTATCCACTTCTGCTTCAACTATTAATCAATCAGCCAATCAGGCTACCTCGTCTGGACAATCTCCTGACACTTCCTCACAGTCTGGAACAACATCCGCTAAGAAACAAACTGGACTTGGCCGCTTGGATGCTATCCGGAAAGCTCTTTCAGACAAGGGACTTTCGAAGGAATCTATTGAGATCATCTGTGCCTCGTGGACAGCTGGCACTGAAAAACAGTACCAAGGAGTGTGGAACAAGTGGACTAGCTGGTGTCATCGAAGACAGATTAATCTATTTCAAACCTCTGTAGACCACGTTGCAAATTTTTTAACTGAATGTTATCATGAAGGCAAGGGGTACAGCACTATCAACACTTACCGTTCTGCGCTTTCTACAACTCTTTGTTCTGTTGGTGATGATAAACAATCCATTGGTTCACACCCTCTGATTGCAAGATTGCTCAAGGGAATTTATTTGCTGAGACCACCAATTCCAAGGTATTCATCCACATGGAACGTTTCCACGGTGACTGATTATTTAAAGACATTAGCTCCCTTAAATGAGCTAAGTTTAAAGTTATTAACTCTTAAGACGGTCATGCTCTGTGCCCTGGCTTCTGCCCAGAGAGAGCAGACTTTATGTGCATTGGACCTTAATTTTAAGAAAGAGTCTCAGAATTCAATTAGTTTTGTTGTGACTCAACATGTAAAGACTTCTAGACCAGGAAAATCCCTCGAGGTTTCTTTTGAATTCTCAGACAATGCCTCAGTTTGTCCCGTTGCTGCATTGAAAGAGTACATTTCACGTACAGAGGTGCTTAGGTCTAAAAATGGCACGTTTGAGTCAAAATTGTTTTTGTCATTTATTAAACCGAACAAAGCTGTTTCTACGGCAACTATTGCCAGATGGATCAAATCGGTTTTAGATTCTGCAGAGATTGATACCTCTATTTTCAAAGCTCACAGTGTAAGGGGGTCTGCCACTACTCATGCCTATGTAACAGGTGTTCCAGTCTCTCAGATCCTTAAGATGGCAGATTGGTTTAGCGAACGCACTTTTCGCAAATTTTATCTGAGAGTTCCTGAGGAAAATGTGTAGGGCCATTTAGAGCCTCTTAATAAATGCTTTGTTGGTGTTTATACACTTGTTTATGATTGCTATTTTTTTGCTGGCCGCGGTTCTTTAAAATCGCACAATTATCCCATAATGTGGAGCATATCGAAAGAGAAATGAAAATTAGACGAGAGGTATACTTACCTTGAAGTGTAACTGTAGTTCTCTGAGATATGCGTAGCATTATGGGATAATGCTTCCCACCCTATTTTTGTTTTTTGTTGTTTGTTTTTTGTTTTCTCCCGCCCCGTTTTGTTATGGACCTTGGCCAGTATTGGCACTTCAGGAAGAACTGGTTGCCAGGCCTGGTTCTGGGGATTATATTGTTACTAATTTGCATTTGAATAGCTTTTTTGAAATGTGACCGCTGACCAGTAGGTATGCAGGAAGTATGCACAATTATCCCATAATGCTACGCATATCTCAGAGAACTACAATTACACTTCAAGGTAAGTATACCTCTCGTCTAATTTTCATTTATCTGTCAATAATTTTATAGTGAGCTCTTGTAATTGTTTAGTGTGCAGCAACCCGCCACGATTAACTTGAGTTTTTTGCGGGTTGCTAATATAATTTGTTTTATTATTTGTAAATAAATTGTTGTTGTTGTTGTTGGTGGTGGTGGTTTACCTAGTAAGTGACAAAGCTTGCCACTGGTATCCCGATAGCTCATTAGTTGATGCGTTCGACGAATGTAAAATAAGGTCACACATGGGTTCAATTGCCTTCATGGACAAAAATGCATGACTAACCTTACCATTACCATTTCTCTTTTTCTTTGTCGAAAGTGTTTTACTTTGAAAATGATCTGACTTTTTTGATAAACATATATGCCGCTAGTATATATCTTACAGCGGTTTGTAACTCTTATGTGAAAGGTATTTTACAAGTCTTATTTAGGTTTACCTGGCTGACAGAACGGTTATTCTCATTTACAAATAATAAAATATTTCTGCTAATCCATAACGCTATGGGCACTGTGTTAAAAATCGCTACAAGGATGTGCCTTTTCCACTGTCTGATCCAAACGGCCATGACAGGCATATTTTGATAACGAGTTTCTATTGCCAAAGATAGGCTGTTAAAAAACCACTCAATTATCAGCGGAACGGAAGTATTGATGGCAAAAGACTGCAGCAAATTTACGTAAGAGTTGTTTTCAGTGTAAATAAATTGGTACAAGTATAAAGCCCCGTTAACCGGCACAATTGCCGCTGATTCGTATTGCATGCTCATGATGGCGATGTCAGCCATTATTCTCTCGCGGCGAGGAGTGCGAAAACTGCCCCAAGGAACCGCGGTTCTTAATTTCCAAAGCCGATTCAAAAGATGATCGATCACAACCATGCTGCTTCGTTCTATGACTTCAGCAATGCCGTGGATTACTCCAAGAGTGGCGATGGACTGTAAACTGCCGAGGTCCGCTTGTAAAACTCGAAACATAACCGCTGCCCCACAATACAGTGGCGTTAACAGGACATAGGAATATCCCGGATAGGTAATATTATATAACCGTTGAACGCAAATTCGCGAGATGGGTTTGAGTAAGACAGCGATTAGAGGAGCAAAAACTGCGATTAAAAGCCTACCTTCTTTGTCTTGTTTGTTATATGCAGGGTAGATGCAACGAACGATTACAATAGCGAGCAGAAAGGTTAGGCACACCGGTAGGGTAATTTGTAGAAAAAAAGTTATCTTTCGTTTCCTTGACCGCGCTTGACAGAAGTGTTTCGTTAAAACGTATGTTTGCAATCCAATACTGATGAAAAAGACAACGTTTAGTGGGATTTTTAGTGAAGACGGCAGTTTTGAATAATTCGACATTCCCAGGGCCTGAAGGATTACACGATATGCGACATCAAATGAATAAGCCACACAGCAACACAAAAGCAGTTTTCGTTTCACCCCTTTTAACTGGTACTGGCGAAAAAGAAATAGAGCGTTTATAAAGAACCAAATGTGAATCATAACATAAGCAATCGAACATGAAATTGTTCTCATCCATTGCACGCGTATTGGAATTAACTTCGCTGGGTTGAATTCGCAGATGTTGATAGTTTTAAAACTGAGATATAAGACCATAGTGAAGATTGCACCTAAGATGGTAGCAGTAAGGAGCGATATAAATGCTCCAATGTACATTGATTTCCAAATTGTACGACAAACTGATGGTCGAAGCCGCTTCCAAGCTGTTGCTGCAACTTTAAGCTGCTGTTGTGTCAGCGTTTTTTCGTTCTCGTCCTCTGTCGAACATGCATCTGTTACCTTTATATCAAGGCTGCTCGCCGCTAGATAGTTGAAGCTTGTGCGAACTTCTCTATCACTGTATTCCTGGTAAATAAATTCATCAACAGGATGATAATACCATTCTCGGCCTGTGCTTTCCAGAGGATTGTAACCGAAAGACTCCGCCGTGTATTCGGGTTCCTCTGGGTTATAGTGATCTGTTACGCTTCGTGTGAAACTGAACAAAACGTGCCCAAACACCTCTAACAGAGTACTGCTGCTCATTGTGCTTGGTAAAGCAGTTCGAATGAATGGTTTAAATCAGTTAAGAGTGGATTGATTTTGAAACAGTTGCCAGCTATTTATATTCTTTAAAAAAAAATCAGTTCAGCTCACCCGCTCACTCTTATACCCGCGTTGAAATAAATTGCAATTTCACTTTCTGTGCTTGCCTCCGGCTGCTTCGGTTTTCACGATGACAATTGTAGTTTTAAATAATGCAAGGTTTTTCTCATCTGAGCTCGTCTGAGGTCACATATTTTTGACTCTTTTAACTTTCTTACCGCAAATCTGTTAACATCTGTCGGTTTTAATCTTCGTCTCTCAGGCTGTGTTTTCACGAGGCGGTTTTTCTCGCCTAACATTCCTGTAGGTAATTTGTTTACTGACCGCGTTAAGCAGCTTAAAAAATTTATGCGTTTTCACGGACAGAACTTTATTCATTTTTCTTATACCATGCGCGATATATTTTCTTTTGTTTACACAATAGAAAATTAGAACACAAAAGAACGACAATACAATGCCCTTCTTTGTTGTTTAATTGCCGACAAGCTTAAGCGACCTGGTTTGGTGGCTTAAACTTAATGAGAATTGTATTGTAGTTCGCCGACTCGCTTAACTTTAAGCGAGTTGGACAAGCAACTGTTTTCACGAGATTTCCGACTGTCACTCGCTCAGCGACTTGAAAAATCGCTCGTGAAAACACGGCCTCAGTTTCACAGACATTTAACAGTGCGTGCATGTGCTCTCTTGTTTATGAAAAGACCTTTTTGTGCAATTCCTTTGTAACTGAAGAAATTTTTAAACAACAAATATATGCAAAAAAACAGAAGAGACATCCGCCGTTTTACAATGGAAACATCAAATTTAGACGAAACCCACAAACTAATGCCAACAGGCAATTTTGAGTGCCTAAGTGACGACAAGTTCAGAGAGCGTTGATTTCAACCCATGCCGTAGTACTGGTTTTTAATGACATTAACTACCTTATTACACGAAATTTTCGCGACACGTTAATTTCGCGATTTTGAGGTTCGCATATTTCGCGACACCTTAATTTCGCGATTTTGCGAGAATTTTGCATTTTGACTCACTTTAATTTCGCGTTTTTGAGTGAGACACACTTTATTTCTTTGTCAATGTTAGTTAAAATGTCCCTGAATTTGATCAAACAACTCAATCAACAATGTCCAAATAAACAGAAACGCAACTGATTATGTAAACAGTAACAAGAAAGATGTTCTCACAGTGTATACAAGGCACGGTTTGTAGTTCATGCTTGAAGGACCAGAACATTACCACAGAATAGTTCAAAATTATTGTTATAAACGTGTGTAATGGTAATAAAGTCGTTTTTTTTTAATTACTGACATAATGTGCGTCACTTAATTTTCGCGTCATGTTATTTTCGCGACATTTAATTTTCGCGTCAATTAAATTTCGCGATTTTTGTTAAATCGCGAAATTCGCGAAATTAACGTGTCGCGAAAATTTCATGTAATAAGGTAGCTGGTGTAGCAGGCGTAAGGGTAATATTGGGCGTAATTTCGAAAACGCCGGAGCACTTCCCCCATATTTATCGCGCCCAATAATAATTGTTTGTATATATACCGAACTAGTAGATAGTGTTTTTCACGCGCTTTCGTGGCTACTCAAACTCACGATAGCATTTGCTATTCACCTCCAGACGTTGTTCTGGATTTTGTGCGTTGTTTCTTATTCCCTATTTGTGTTGTGTTACGATATTTTAACCTTCAATACCTACAAAACATGACCCACGGTGTCCTCTACCAGCTAAGGTTGTCACGTGTCGATGATGACGTTAGATGCCTTTAATCATTTTATACATAGCCGCCAGTTTGGATCCGCAAACTTTAGATTTCTAGAAAATCATCCTCAATGATCCAAGGAAATTAATTAAAATTGATAAAGAGATGTTAAAACTGAGACTAAAGAAGCAAAAATATTAAAGGATGCTTGCAAAACATAAGAAAAAAAAATCAACATTTCGTTCAACATGCCTTTCAAAAGTACCCGAGAAAAAAAATCAACAGCTACTAAAAGCTATGGTCTCCCAACATGAATTCCACTAAAGAAAATTCTTTAAAACTTGGACGGAAGTGTGGCACTCTCTACCCCTCCCAAACCAACCACCCACCCCCCCAAACCCCCCCCCCCCCCCCCGCACCGGTCCAAGCCACGCACATGCAGAGCTACAGAGAGCCGCTCGTGATAGGGAGCTGCAGTCGTCTGGTCAGTGGTTTACCTAGTAAGTGACAAAGCTTGCCACTGGTATCCCGATAACTCATTAGTTGATGCGTTCGACGGATGTAAATAAGGTCACACATGGGTTCAATTGCCTTAATGGACTCAAATTTTGATACAGTTTACTTAACACATGACCAACCTTAACATTTCTGTTTTTCTTTATCAAAAGTGTTTTACTTTGAAAATGATCTGACTTTATTGATAACCGAATATGCCGCTAATATGTTACAGCGGTTTGTAACTCTTATGTGAAAGGTATTGTACAAGTCTTATTAAGGTTTACCTGGCTGACAGAACGCTCATTCTCAATTACAAGTAATAAAATATATCTGCAGATCCATAACGCTATGAGCACTGTATTGATAATCGCTACAAGAATGTGCCTTTTCCACCGTCTGATCCAAACGGCCATGACAGGCATATTTTGATAACGAGTTTCTATTGCCAGAGATAGGCTGTTAAAAAACCACTCAATTATCAGCGGAACGGAAGTATGGATGGCAAAAGACTGCAGCAAGTTTACGTAAGAGTTGTTTTCAGTGTAAATAAATTGGTACAAGTATAAAACCCCGTTAACCGACACAATTGCCGCTGATTCATATTGCATGCTTATGATGGCGATGTCAGCCATTAGTCTCTCGCGGCGAGGAGTGCGAAAACTGCCCCAAGGAGCTGGGGTTTTTATTTGCCAAAGCCTATTCAGAAGATGATCGATCACAGCCATGCTGCTTCGTTCTATGACTTCAGCAATGCCGTGGATTATTCCAAGAGTAGCGATGGATTGTAAACTGCCAAGGTCCGCTTGTAAAACTCGAAACATAACCGCAGCTCCACAATACAGTGGCGTTAAAAGGACATAGGAATATCCCGGATAGGTAATGTTATATAAACGTTGAACGCAAATTCGCGAGATGGGTTTGAGTAAGACAGCGATTAGAGGAGCGAAAACTGCGATCAACAGTTTGCCTTCTCTGTCTTGTTTGTTATACGCGGGGTAGATGAAACGAGCGATTACAATACCGAGCAGAAAGGTTAGGCATACTGGTAGCGTCAATTGTAAAAATGTAGTCATCTTTCGTTTGTTTGATCGCGCTTGACAGAAGACTTTCGTTAAAATATAGGCTTGCACAGCAATACTGATGAAAAAGACAACTGTTAACGGGGCTTTTAGCCAAGCAGAAGGTTTTGAATAATTCGACATCCCCAGGGCCTGAAGGATTACACGATATGCGACAGCAAACGAAAAAGACACACAGCAACACAAAAACACTTTTCGTTTCACTCCTTTTAACTGGTACTGGCGAAAGACAAATAGAAGGTTTATAAAGAAAATAAAGTCAAACATGGCATAAGCAATCGAACGCGAAATTGTTCTCATCCATTGAACGCGAATTGGAATTAACTTCGCTGGGAAGAATTCGCAGATGTTGATAGTTTTAAAACTGAGATATAAGACCATAGTGAAGATTGCACCTAATATGGTGGCGGTTAGGAGCGATATAAATGTTCCAATGTACAATGATTTCCAAATTGTACGACAAACGGGTGGTCGAAGCCGCTTCCAAGCTGTTGCAGCATCTTTGTGCTGCTGTTGTGTTACCGTGTCTTCGTTCTCTTCTGTCGAACATGCATCTGTTACCTTTATATCAAGGCTGCTCGCCGCTAGATAGTTGAAGCTTGTGCGAACTTCTCTATCACTGTATTCCTGGTAAATAAATTCATCAACAGGATGATAATACCACTCTCGGCCTGTGCTTTCTAGAGGATTGTAACCGAAAGACTCCGCCGTGTATTCGGGTTCCTCTGGGTTATAGTGGTCTGTTACGCTTCGTGTAAAACTGAACAAAACATGCCCAAACACCTCTAACAGAGTACTGCTACTCATTGTGCTTGGCGAAGCAGTTCGAATTAATGGTTCAAATCAAGAGCGGACTTATTTTGAAACAGTTGCCTGCTAGTTCTGTTCTTTTTAAGAATTCAGTTTGAAACGCATACCCGCATACTTTCATACTTGCGCTGAAAACAACTGCAATTCATTTTCAGTGAAATCGAAAGAATTTAGTTCAGCTCACCCGCTCACTCTTATACCCGCGTTAAAAAGGTGTAATATCACTTTCAGTGCTTGCCTCCGGCTGCTTCGGTTTTCACAATGATGATTGTAGTTTTAAATAATGCAAGATCTTTCTCATGTGAGCTCGCCTGTTTTTTGAAACTATTTAACAACGTTTTTTAAACTTTTTTATTGCAAATCTGGCTGCGGCAAAGTGGATTTTTCTAAACATCTGTTTTCATCTTTGTCTCTCAGTTTCACAGATATTTAACAGCGTGTGCATGTCCTTTCTTGTTTTATAAAAATAAATTCTCTTTCAATTCCATTGTACCAAGACATTTTGAAACAACGTATGCGAAACAGAAGAGTCATCCGCATTTTAACAACTGAAAACATCATATATGGACGAAGCCCACAAACTTCTGCCAACAGGCAATTTTGAGTGCCTATGTGAAGACACGTTCGGAGAACTTATCAACCCATGTATTACTGGGTCGGGTTGTTCAAAGCGCGGTTAAGCTAACCCAGGTTTAGCATCAATTTTGATTTCAGTTAATAATTAATCAAAGGAGATTTTTCCAAAGTATTTTTGCCCCTTAGTTTCGTCTCTAACTTGTCTTCGCGTGCAACTAATAATTAGCTTTTGAAAACACTTCTAACAAGAGAAATTAAATCCTCGGATAAGTTTAAATCCTGGTTTAGCGTTAACAGGCTTTCGACCGGGCCCAGGTTTGCAATTGATTTAAGTCTTCAAGTTTTCTCTTAAATTGCTCATGAGTTTTCGATGTTAACTAGCCGGTTCGTTGTGTTTGGTAAATCAGTTTAAATTAATGGTTCAAATTTAGAGCAGACTGATTTTGAAACAGCTGCCTGCTAGTTCTCTTCTTTTAACAATTAATTTAAGCTCATCTGCTCACTCTTATACCCACGTTGGCGGAGAAAAAATCATCCTGTTTTTTTTTTCTTCCATACCGTGAAAAAAAAAGGATGAATGTTTTATAAAAAGTTGGTTCGGAATTTAGTTATAAACAAGAGGCTCCAAGCAGCCTATACTCATGCGCATACGTAAGAAAGTTTTATGATATATTTTAAACATGATAAGATGTCCTTTCATTCAGTCATCGTTCCTGCAAACCACGTTGTTTACTATTTGAATGTTTTGTTAATGAAGGCTGTACCACAATGAAGCCATTGATTCTTCTGAGTGTTATATATACCTAACGTGAACATTAGTTATGTAAGTAGGGTTGTAGGAGACGCTGTCGTGACACTTCAGTAACGCTGTTTTACCGGAAGTGAGAGTAGCCTGAAGTCACCAAACAGGAAGTGTAAATGGCAAAGCTATGAACCGAAAGAGCACAATTTAAAATATGCTTGCATGAATTTGCATGCAAAATCGTGCAAAAAAAATTATAATAATAAAAAGGAAAAAAGGAAAGCTTCGCGCATGAGTAATTATGCAAGGGCTTGCTCAAAGCTCGTTTTTTGAAACTGTTTAACAAACATTGGGTTTTAACATTTTTTAACATTTTTTTTACTGCAAATGCGGCTGTGGCTCCACCGCGGTCAAACGTCCAAGGCGTTTTTCGTTTTATTTAGTGGGATTATATTTAATATTAAATAGAAAAATGGACAATGATGTATTAAAAAAAATGGGTGTTTCTTGGTGTTGCGGAAGCCATTGTTGGTTAGCTTTAGTGTTGTGGTGTGGGTATTGTTCGGTGTCTTTTGAATCTTTTGTTTTACGTCATCTGGTGATCACACCATCCGCAACACCAAGAAACTACCAAAAAAATAGTTGAAGTTACTATCTTTTAATTTTTCTCAAAATGAGGAGCTTTATTCCGTTGAAAACCGACCATAGCTCTTTGCGCCTGATCAAAATTATGTTGGCAAATGGCGCCGACAATTCTGCAGTTCACAGTTTTTAAACGCTTAGAACTTTTTTAGTAAACTTTCAAAACGTTTGGTAAATTGAGAGTGTATTGGCAACTTATTGAGAGTGTATTAAACTTTAAAATGAGAATAACCGGTTAAGGGGAGAGTAAAAGAGCATTAGAAGAATCACTAGTACAGGAGGAGGCAAAGCGATTGCGAGTTGATGAAAACGCCCGACAAGCTCTCGAAACAGCTGAGAAGAAAGTGAGTGCTGTAGCCAATCGCCAATGTAATGAATTTTCAATCTCTCATTGGGTTTGTCAACCTCCGTGATTTCAATATCATACAGTTTTGTATCTTTTTTCAGTGTTTGACCTTTTTAACGGGGATGTATGCTGAGTATTCGTTGCAGAATCGCTTTGGTTCTTTTATTTCTCTCTTTGGCTTGTCCGCCATTTTGAAAATTTGAACCGGAGAGCATACGCATTATTTATTTATATATTATAATCCACAAAGCTGTTGGCATGAAAGCGGATATATTAAATACAATGTAAAATAAAATAAAATGAAATAAACTGACAGGTGTTGCGTGTTTATTAATTAAACTACTTCACAAGTTCCATGGTGACCATCTCCTTGAACTTCCATCTCCTTGAACTTAGCAAGGGTGGGGGCCTCAAGTATATTGTTAGGGAGCAGGTTCCACTCCTTTAGTGATCTTGTTATAAAGCTGAATTTACGGGTGTTAGTAGAGCTATATAGGTTGATAAATCTCTTGGGATGTGAGGAGCGCGTAGAGCGTTGAGATGCTCTCAAGAGGTCATCTGGTAGATCCGTTGTTCACGAGACCATTTACCATCTTATAAAACATGGCGAGTCTCGCAATTTTACGTCTCGTTTCAAGGGAGGGCCATTTAAAATCTTTAAGTAGACCCGTCACAGTCCCCGGTTCTCGGATATAGCAGTTTTTTACAAACCTAGCGGCTCTTCGCTGAACACCTTCCAGGTCCCTGATCTGTTTCTGGGGTGAGCGGCCGCGTCCGCCTGGAGCCGAGAAAAACAAAGGTCCGTCGTATTGGGAAAAGAGTTTGATATGCTGCATCTTTAAGCTGCTGTTGTGTCAGCGTTTCTTCGTTCTCGTCCTCTGTCGAACATGCATCTATTACCTTTATATCAAGGCTGCTCGCCGCTAGATAGTTCAAGCTTGTACGAACTTGTCTATCACTGTATTCCTGGTAAATGAATTAATCAACAGGATGAAAATACCATTCTCGGCCTGTGCTTTGCAGAGGATTGTAACCGAAACACTCCGCCGTGTATTCGGGTTTCTCTAGGTTATAGTGGTCTGTTACGCTTCGTGTAAAACTGAACAAAACATGCCCAAACACCTCTAACAGAGTACTGCTACTCATTGTAAATTGTAAAGCAGTTCGAATTAATGGCTCAAATCAAGAGCGGAACTGATTTTGAAACACTTGTGTGCTAGTTATAGTCTTGTAAGAATTCAGTTCAGCTCATCCGTTCACTTTCATACTCGCGCTGAAAAACATGTGCAGTATCACTTTCATTGCTTGCCTCCGGCTGGTTCGGACTTCACTTATGGAAAACTAAAACCGATCTGTGGACTTAACCTTACGTTGTTTCGTATTCACGAGATGGCTCTTAGAGTCCTTCATGTGCAAAACAAAAACGTCTTGTTAAAGAGAAAGACTGTTAGGCAAAAAATATATTTTTCTTACTATTAATAGTTTTGATTCTTAAACCACTCAAACAAAACACCCTTAAGACTAGCAACATGTCATCACTATTTTATTTGACAACAGGCATATGCATCAAGATCTGGGGGGGAGGGTACTAGTTGCTGGCCAATATTAGTGCAAAGGTGAAAGTTGCATGAAAGCCAACTTCAAGGGGTGGTCATTTTCAAAACTAGACAAGAGAGGTGGAGTTACAACAGCTAGTGACAGTTAGTAGTCGAGGGTCAGTTCATCTAGGGTGCTCAAGTTTGATACCATCGCCTATCACGTGACCTGGCCAACCCTAAACCTGGGACCTAACCAAAAGTTAGGCCTGGCCCTGAGCTAAGTTACCTCTACCCTAGAATATTATTCTAACCCTAGAATCTTAACCCTAACCCCAGATTAGAACTGTCCCTGACCCTAGCTTTCGCCGGGGGGTGTCAAAAGCCCTGGTCACGTGACCTCCATTTTTCTTGATTAACTCTTTTCCGACGGTGACTTTTTACGTTTTTGAGTGATTTTCTGCATATGAACGAGCCATAGGATTTCGTGACTCCATATTTGGGGTTACCATGGAAAATGCTGCTGTTCTAAAACACTGAAGGCTCGAGTTTACCAGAAACGTCATTCTGACGTAGTGTTTTTGCTTCGTTAAGCGATACGAACAGATCAAATATGGTTTGTATGCGATTTTTGGTAAGTTTACAGCCATTTTTCATCTTTAGTAGCTGCCCGATGAGCATCATTAAGCGTGAAGGTAGCTAAGAGTCCACTTTCTCAATGAAGCGAGTTAGGTGTTGTACTTCGTTTACAAATTTGGCTCATTCATCGTTGAACTGGAAAAATGGCCGCCACAAAACGAAGCAGCTTTGGGACTCGACTCTGGATGAATTTCTCGACCTACCACGGCATATTTTGGAAGTTGCGACCACTGAAGAACACAACAAGCGTGAAATTTCGGTGGTAGGTCGGAGTGGCTGTGGACTTAGTATAAATATGAAATATGTGGGGGACGGAACGAACCCTGTCAAAAATTCTCGATATTTCCCAGCATGCAGTGCGGTCGTGATGCTGAAAATCAAAATGCACTAGAACGAGAGGCTGCAGCTCGGCCCGGCAACGAATAAGAGCAAAAAAAAAATCACTTCTAAGTTAGGAATAGGACTGAATTTTGCTGTGAATGTTGACTTTTGGGTTTGCAACGATGCTTTCAATAAAAAAAAACTGAAGGCAAAAACGTGATTTTTGTTGTTTTTCTATGACGTTTAAAACGGTCATTTTTGTTCTTCTCCAAATTCAAACGCTGATATTCTGCGAATATCGCTGACTTTTTTGTGTTTATTGGGTGTCTCAATTTGAAAGACATTCTAGTCAATGTACACAACTGCAATGTTCGCGCGATTGAGAAAGTTGCAATTTTTTAAAGCCGTGGAGTCTTATCGGTACATTATCGTACCATTTTGGCCAGGACGCCGAAAAGGAGTTAAGGTGGCTCCAATCCTGCTTCAAGTAGTTTCTTTGGGGTCACACTTCCCTTTTTGAATGCGCTTATACATAATCTTATTTTAGCTCATTGAATCTGAATTTGATACCAGTTGTCAGGCTTGGATGAAAAATTTGGATGATGCTTCTTTTATGCTTATCAGCGTTTCCATAGCAACGGTAAACAAACATGGCGAAAAACAGTTTTTCCTAAATATCTTTCGATTGTGGAGCTACCCGTGACAAGGGAATAAGTGCGCTATAATCTTCACAGTATAGCACACTAAATGGGGAAATTTCAAACAAATTAAACTGTTCGATTTTGAATAAATCGCTGAAACATTTTTAACACGTGTTTTTCATGTTTTAAATATAAGCGGTCAAAACATTCCATAGGTCTCACAAATTATCATTAAATTACCACTGAAACTTTCCTCAGACTTTAATTATTACTCCCTGCAAATAGTTTTGACAAACTCCTCGGCAATAAAGAGATCAAACTTTTCATTCAAATTCAGTTTTGCTTGATGTTTTCACTCTTTAAAAGTGAACGCAACTTAACTAAAGTGCGCGCTTGCAAAACTGCAAAATGGAACGCGCACCTTGAAACACACATGTTGCTGTGGTTATTATTTTTGTTGCATCCAACGATAAAATACCCAGTGTTACAATATTTTGAAAAGATTTTACCTTTAATAGATAGCCTGTGATGTCCTCCTAAATATGAAATAAATATTATGGGATGCTGCTGGGACAACAAAGCCGTCATCTTGGATTTTAGTCAAAATTCAAATTTATCAAAAAGTGCAGAAATTGAAATTTTTGGATGTCTACGATTGTAGTTTCAAATAATGCAAGGTCTTTCTCCTCAATCAATTTATTTATCACTTTCACCATAACAAATTACTTGGAGTTTCCTAACATTGACAATAATGAGTAAGGTGCGAAGTGACTAGAGACCATGGAAGCAGAGCTTGTAACATGGACCCCAGGAACAAATTACAACAGCTTTAAAATGCAATTGCCTTATGCTAAATTGATAGAAAGAAAATAAGAAAATAACAATGAAATAACTACCGGTATTGGAAGTAAACAATTTGCAATCATTATTTTTTTTTTATTTTAATCGAAAATAATTATTTTTATTTAACAATATGAATATTATAAACTGGAAGTGAGGAAAAACTCACTCCGCCGTGTATTCGGGTTCTTCTGGATTATCGTGGTCTGTTACGCGTCGTGTAAAACTGAACAAAACGTGCCCAAACACCTCTAGCAGAGTACTGCTGGTCATTGTGCAAAGCAGTTCGAATTAATTGGTTCAAATCAAGAGCGGAACTGATTTTGAAACAGTTGCCTGCTAGTTCTATTCTTTTAAGAATTCAGTTCAGCTCAACCGCTCACTTTCATACTCGCGCTGAAAAACATGTGCAATATCACTTTCAGTGCTTGCCTCCGGCTGGTTCGGACTTCACAATGTTACGATTTTACGTAGTTTCAAATAATGCAAGGTCTTTCTCATCTGAGCTCACTTTTTGAAACTATTTAACAAACAATAGCTGTTAACATTTTTACTGGAAATCTGGCTACGTTTGTAACTGTTATGTGAAAGATATTTTACAAGTTTGATTTTGGTACACCTGGCCGACAGATAGCTTATTCTCATTAACAACAACTAAAATATTTGTGCTGATGCATAACGCTATGACCACAAAAAGTACTGTATTAAAAATCGCTACAAGGATGTGCCTTTTCCACTGTCTGATCCAAACGGCCATGACAGGCATATTTTTATAACGAGTTTCTATTGCCAGAGATAGGCTGTTAAAAAAACCATTCAATTATCAGCGGGACGGAAGTATTGATGGCAAAAGACTGCAGCAAATTTACGTAAGAGTTGTATTCAGTGTAAATAAATTTGTACAAGTATAAAACCCCGTTAACCGACACAATTGCCGCTGATTCATATTGCATGCTCATGATGGCGATGTCAGCCATTAATCTCTCGCGGCGAGGAGTGCGAAAACCGCCCCAAGGAGCTGAGGTTCTTATTTTCCAAAGTCGATTCAAAAGATGATCGATCATAGCCATGCTGCTTCGTTCTATGACTTCAGCAATGCCGTGGATTATTCCAAGAGTAGCGATGGACTGTAGACTGCCAAGGTCCGCTTGTAAAACTCGAAACATAACCGCTGCCCCACAATACAGTGGCGTTAACAGGACGTAGGAATATCCCGGATAAGTAATAGCGGAGCACTTGCCAGGCCGAAGGCCTGGCTGCGCAGCACCATACTCATAGAACCATGCCCATCATTTTTCATGGTCATGGCTAGCGGAATGTTTCGCGGGCGCGTTGTCTGCCCGCCGAACGCCCGCCGTACGCTTTGGGCTAAACATGCGCGTACGACGTCATCAACATCCGGGATCTTTGAGGCTTTGTTTTTCGCGCGGCTACACAGCCGTCAGCTCGGTAAACATGTTTTAAAAAGTTTGGATCTTTCGCTGATCAGTGTTTAGCGGACAAGTAAAGTCGTTATTTCTCTGCATTTTTTCGCGGTTTGCTACTCAAGACAGGGATACTAATTGAGGGATACTCAGAAGCCGCTTTAGTAGAAAAAGAAGAGCTTTCTGGGATAAAATCTTGCTTTGATGAACTTCATTTCAATGCGAGAGAATTAACAAGCAAGCGAGGAACTCAAAGGTAAACTGAACAGATTACATTTTTCGATGGGAATTTATGTTGATATCAATCTGTGATTGACTTTTTCTTTCTGTTCTTGTGTAGTTTTGGAGAATTATTTTAATTAAAAAGAGCTTAACTTCAGTTGTATCGATTTCTTGAATTTCATCGAAGGCAGCTTGATGCGCTATATTAAAATGGTACGCGTTATGCTTTTAAACATAAACTAATGGAGATTTGAATAAAATTTTTCGAAAGAAGGTTGTGTTGTCCATTTTTATGTGTTTGTTCATTCATTGCATAGATTGAAAAGCGATTTAATGTAAACAAAACAAAACTTAGATTTTATACTCGCGTCGCCTTATGCAAATATGTTTGTGTATTTTTGCAATAGCCCTTATCGTAGATGAGTACGCCACGCCAACATATCAGCGGTTTCTTGCTTTCTTGACCCTATAGTCTCGTTTTGATGTTTACGCTCATCGTTCTCAGAGGTTCTCGTAAACATCAAAACGAGACTATAGGGTCAAGAAAGCGAGAAACCGCTGATATGTTGGCGTGGCGTACTCATCTACGATAAGGGCTATTTTGATTTCCAAATCACTTTCTCAGGCATTTTTTGACAAGCAACAATTGTATTTTATTCAGAAAATAGTCGTAATAGTTATTCTTGACGGAGAAAAAGTTGTGTTTGTGAACTTTTGTACGGTCTAAATGTACTGTGCAGACGGTTGGGTAACACTGTTTTTGAGAATTGCTAAAATTGAAAAATATCCCGGTCGTCAATGTAAAATCTTAATTCTTGTGCTTCCGACCTTTCACCTAAGTTACGTTTCATCTTAGTTAAGCTTGTTCAGAGGTTCTTCAAAGGGCGACGCTGTTAGGCTAAGGCTAACTATATATATTATTATATAACCGTTGAACGCAAATTCGCGAGATCGGCTTGACCAAGGCCGCGATTAGAGGAGCGAAAACTGCGATAAACAGCCTGCCTTCTCTGTCTTGTTTGTTATATGCAGGGTAGATGCAACGAACGATTACAATAGCAAGCAGAAGGGAAAGGCATAATGGTAGGGTCATTTGTAGAAACAAAGTTATCTTTTGTTTGCTTGACCGCGCTTGACAGAAGAGTTTCGTTAAAACATAGGCTTGCACTCCAATACTGATGAAAAAGACAACGTTTATTGGGATATTTCGCGTAGGAGAAAATTTTGAATAATTCGACATTCCCAGAGTCTGAAGGATTAAGCGATATGCGACATCAAATGAAGAAGCCACACAGCAAGGTAAAAACAGTTTTCGTTTCACCCCTATTAACTGGTACTGGCGAAAAACAAATAAAATATTTATAAAGAAAAAAATGTTAATCATAACATAATCAATCGAACATGAAATTGTCCTCATCCATTGCACGCGTATTGGAATTAACTTCGCTGGGTTGAATTCGCAGATGTTGATAGTTTTAAAACTGAGATATAAGACCAAAGTGAAGATTGCACCTAATATGGTGGCGGTTAGGAGCGATATAAATGTTCCAATGTACATTGATTTCCAAATTGTACGACAAACTGATGGTCGAAGCCGCTTCCAAGCTGTTGCTGCATCTTTAAGCTGCTGTTGTGTCAGCGTTTCTTCGTTCTCGTCCTCTGTCGAACATGCATCTATTACCTTTATATCAAGGCTGCTCGCCGCTAGATAGTTCAAGCTTGTGCGAACTTCTCTATCACTATATTCCTGATAAATGAATTCATCAACAGGATGATAATACCACTCTCGGCCTGTGCTTTCTGGAGGATTGTAACCGAAAGACTCCACCGTGTATTCGGGTTCCTCTGGGTTGTAGTGGTCTGTTGCGCTTCGTGTAAAACTGAACAAAACATGCCCAAACACCTCTAACAGAGTACTGCTACTCATTGTGCTCGTTAAAGCAGTTAGAATTAATGGTTCAAATCAAGAGCGGACTGATTTTGATACACTCTCCAGCTAGTTATATTCGTTATAACAATTCTGTTGAGCTCACCCGCTCACTTTTATACCTGTGCTGAAAACAAGTGCAATTTCACTTTCAGGGAAAATTCCTTTTCACGTGCACTTCCATCTGGAAAAAATACAGAAACTGAAATAATCCCGATTTAAATTCGGTTCCGACTTCACATTAAGTAGTAATGTATTTAGTTACAAACTATGCCTTGATCTTGAATTTTACCCTGTAATTTTCTTAAAATATTTGTCTCTTACTTTCATTGATATTTAACAGCGAGCGTGCGCATGCTCTTCTGTTTGAGAAGGAACTTTTCTTTCAATTTCATTGTAACAAGAACGTTTTGAAGCAACATATTAATTTTATGCAAAATAGAGGAATCATCCGCGTTTTAAACAATGGAAACATCATATTTGGACTTCACACACAAACTATTGCCAGCATCTAGCATCTCTCGTATTGTCATCATATCTGGTCGCCCGCAATCCTAATCTCAAGGTTGCTATTACGCATGCGCGGCACGTATGACTTCCACTAAGAATGAATGGAATGCATAGAACGCAATCTGATCACGAGCGTTTTGACCTTCGATCACATGAAACTTTTAATACGAAATATGGATACATGTATGGAGGAAGGGATTTTCCGTTGGATGTCATTTCGACCTCAATCGCAAAGCGGAAGCGTTGTCCATTTCAAAGAAAGCTTTGTCAGCACGACTGTGTGCAGCTGTCCACGGTAATGAAACATGGTTTACTGCTTTCGCTGATGTTTTACATCCTTTCTCAACAAAAACCAGACATGCAGTGACCTAACTTCCGATCAAATTTCAGAGACTTTGCTTTTTTTAGAGAACATTACAATGGTTGTTGATGCAACATCCAACTACATCAAGGAACTTGTGTAGTAACCTTATTCATTACCAGTGTGACTGTGTCACTAACTCGGAAAACAGTTTCAGTTTGTTCTCAGAACATTTAGTACATTCATCAAGGAACTTGTGGGGTAACCTTATTCATTACCAGTGTGACTGTGTCACTAACTCGGAAAACAGTTTCAGTTTGTTCTCAAAACATTAAGTACATTCATTTGACATTGCAAATCTAACAATATAGTTCCTTTCGTTTCAGTTTCTTATTACTCATTCTACTGACAACATGTTCAAGTTTTGTATGTTATAATTTCACAATAAATTCAGTGCTCGTTGCGTTACATCAATTCATCTCGACTCAATCAATCGCCTCGCCCACAATTCATAACCTTCACAGTTCATAACCAGATACTGTTTTAACTGCATAAATATATCACTAGTAGTAATACGTGACTCGCAGGTCCTCGCGAAGCTAGGGTGGAGTGATGAATTTTTTTTGGCGGTGTGGGGATAGTTAAGTTCTGGTCTCATTTGTCACGCAACAGGGGAAGTAGCCTGGCGTAAAAACGTTTGCATAACCAGTGTGTGCTGTGCGCCACCATATATATATGACCAAAAGTATACACGAAACTGGATCCTGCCTGAGCTCTTGGGCAGACTAAATGATATCGCTACACGAGGCCGAATTATATCATAGTACACGTCTGTTAAACGTTTATTAATCGTACAACACCTTGGTTATTACTAGTTATATATTTTATAGCAATTTAGTAGGGCCTCTCTCGATGCCAGCCTTGTCGCTGAATGGGCCACCCTGTATAAATTAAGTTACTTAGTTATTAGTGAACACGCGAGAGACTTAGTTGATAGGCCGGTTCTTAAAACGACGTTAAAATGGGGTTGCACAAAACTACGGTGACTAAACCGATTTCCTTCTCGCAAACACTAATATTTAAACGTTTTTAACAATATAACCGCAGTGTCAAAAAGCCCATTGAATAATAAATAGCCTGTGAACGGGTCGTCTGGTTGGGGATAGGACGAAAGGGAAGGCTGTGAAAAGAAAGGAAAGATCGCGAGCGAGCGAGCAAGCTAGCCGAGGGAATACTGGGGGGGGGGGGGGGGGGGGGAGGTGGGGGGGGGTTCCCAGCTCCCCCTCGGCTCGCTTCGCTCCCGGCCTTTCTTTTCATCCTATCCCCAACCAGAAGGTTTGTTCACAGGATATTGACTTTATTGATAAACATATATGACCCTAGTCTACAGCCATTTGTACTACTTTTATGTGAAACGTATTTTAAAAGTTTGATTTAGGTTCACTTGGCTGACAGAACTCTTAGTCTCACAACTAAAATATTTGTGCTGATGCATAACGCTATGAGCACTGTATTAGAAGTCGCTACAAGGATATGCCTTTTCCACTGTCTGATCCAAACGGCCATGACAGGCATATTTTGATAACGCGAGTTTCTATTGCCAGCGATAGGCTGTTAAAAAACCACTCAATGGAACGGAAGCAAAAGACTACCATCAATATCAACTTTGGGATATAAAATTTTCAAAACATCGTTTCAAATGAAATTCGTTGCAGGTTACGAGGCATGCAGCGACTTGAATCGAGTTTTGATGTGGAAAATTTGTTGAGTAGGCATCGAACAGGAATACTAGTTAGTCATCATCGTCTACGTGTACGTAATTCTCCTTTCCAAAGAGTCGGCAAATGGGGAATAAAGTTAATAAGAGGTCAATGTCAGTTTTCAAAGCCGTTATATTATCGGGCTGCAAATAACTTGTTGAACTACAAAAACCGTGGACGAACATCCTGCTGGTTGTACGTTGGATCTCAGAGGAGATTTAATCAGCTAAAATGGATCAATACAAACGACAAGCTCAAGGACTACTGCAAAGCTGATATAACGAGTAAATATATTTGAAAAAATATTTCGGCTGGCCAGACCAGCCTTCATCAAGTTTAAGATGTTATTAAATTACAAAATGAAACTGCAACATTATATAAAGGCCCGTTTAATACACATGCGATTTTTGTCGCGCCCTCCAATGCAACTTTTGTCGCATTGGACCATTCACAAAATAAAAGCTCGTCAGCAATACATCTTGGTAGACATCCATGTTATCGTTATGATTTCAAGCTGTTGTTTTATCAAATAAAGATAAGGCTACTTTCGGGCCGGTAGTCGCTTCTTTCAGGGGGCTCGCTACTTTCGGGATATATTAACAGCCACAAAGTTTTGACGGTACTTTCGGGAGTCGTTACTTTCAGAACTTTACCGTAGTTTGGTATATACAAACTATTGTAGTCGTGATCGATATGGGGGAAGTACTCGCGCGTTCCCGACATTACACCCAATGTTACTCACGCCTGCAGTGCTGGATAGTTAAAGGAACTGAAATATCGTGTTTTCATCATTATGGACACGAGCTTGCTTTAAGCTTACTTTATTATCTTGAAATAGGAATGACAACTTTGGTTTCTTAACTTCCTGTCAAGAAATAAAACTCAGACATTCGTGAGCAATTCAAGAGAAAACACTGACGACTTTGACTGAATTGAAAACCAGTACTACGTACGTCATGAAAAGTTCTCCAAACCTGCTTGCCTTGACTTAGGCACTCGAAAATCGCCTGCTGGCAGTAATTTGTGGGTGGAGACAATTTGGACATTATCATATGTTAAAATTGTTAAAAACGCGGATGACTCTTCTGTTTTGTATATATTGTTTCGAAAGCACTTATCACTAATTTAAAAAACTGCATTTTCATAAACAGGAGATCACAACCGCGGTTAATTATCAGTGAAACTAAGAGACAAAGATGAAAACAAAGAACCTAAGAAAAATCATCGTTTTTTAATAGTTTCAAAAAGTGAAATAGGAATAGGGTCTTACATAACTTGTAACTACATAAATTCGTCATTGTAAGTCCGAATCTACTTTTTAACAGCATGATATTTTAATTTAGTTTTCGTTTCATAGTTTATAATATGTTGGTTTCACTGAAAGTGAAATTGTGGTTGTTTTCAGGCCGAGAATAAAAGCCCGCTCTTGATTTGATCCATTAATTCTAACTGCTTTTCCAAGCACAATGATCACCAGTACTTTGTTAGAGGTGTTTGGGCATATTTTGTTTAGTTTTACACGAAGCGTAACAGACCACTATAACCCAGAGGAACCCGAATACACGGCAGAGTCTTTCGGTTACAATCCTCTAGAAAGCACAGGCCGAGAATGGTATTATCATCCTGTTGATGAATTCATTTACCAGGAATACAGTGATAGAGAAGTTCGCACAAGCTTGAACTATCTAACGGCGAGCAGCCTTGATATAAAGGTAATAGATGCATGCTCGACAGAAGAGGAGAACGAAAAAACGGTGACACAACAGCAGCTTAAAGATGCAGCAACAGCTTGGAAGCGGCTTCGACCATCAGTTTGGCGTACAGTTTGGAAGTCAATGTACATTGGAGCATCAATATCGCTCTTAACCGCCACCATCTTAGGTGTGGTCTACACTCTGGTCTCATATCTCAATTTTAAAACTATCAACTTCTGCCAATTTTACCCAACGAAGTTAATTCCAATACGTGTTCAATGGATGAGGACAATTTCATGTTCGATCGTCTATGTTCTGCTTCACATTTGGTTCTTTTTAAACCTTCTATTTATTTTTCGACAGTACCAGTTAACGGGGATGAAACGAAAACTGTTTTTGTCTTGCTGTGTGGCTTATTCATTTGATGTTGCATATCGTGTAATCCTTCAGGCCCTGGGATTATCGAATTATTCAAAACTGTCCTTTTCGCTAACTATTGTACTTAATGCTGTCTTTTTCATCAGTATTGGAGTGCAAGCGTATGTTTTAACGAACCTCTTCTGTCAGGCGTGGTCAAGCAAACGAAAGATGTCCTTTTTTCTACAAATGACCCTACCAGAATGCTTAACCTTTCTGCTCGGTATTGTAATCGCTCATTGCATCTACCCTGCATATAAAAAACAAGACAGAGAGGGCAAGCTGTTCATCGCAGTTTTCGCTCCTCTAATCGCGGCCTTGGTCAAGCCGATCTCGCGAATTTGCGTTCAACGGTTATATAACATTACCTATCCGGGATATTCCTATGTTCTGTTAACGCCACTGTACTGTGGGGCTGCGGTTATGTTTCGAGTTTTGCAAGCGGACCTTGGCAGTTTACAATCCATCGCTACTCTTGGAATAATCCACGGCATTGCTGAAGTCATAGAACGAAGCAGCATGGCTGTGATAGATCATCTTTTGATTCGGCTTTGGAAAATAAGAACCCCAGCTCCCTGGGGCAGTTTCGCACCCCTCGCCGCGAGAGACTAATGGCTGACGTCGCCATCATGAGCATGCAATATGAATCAGCGGCAATTGTGTCGGTTAACGGGGTTTTATACTTGTACCAGTTTATTTACACTGAAAACAACTCTTACGTAAATTTGCTGCAGTCTTTCGCCATCAATACTTCCCTTCCGCTGATAATTGAGTGGTTTTTTAATAGCCTATCTCTGGCACTAGAAACTCATTATCAAAATATGCCTGTCATGGCCGTTTGAATGAGACGGTGGAAAAGGCACATCCTTGTAGCGACTTTTAATACAGTGCTCATAGCGTTATGGACCAGCCTACATATTTTAGAAGTTGTCAATGGCAACGAGCGTTTTGTCAATCGAGTAAACCTAAATCAAACTTGTAAAATGCCTTTTACATAAGAGTGGTAAATCTCCTTTGGCATGCCAGGAGCATCAGTTTATCCTGGAAGTCACAACCGGGGGGATTCCATATAAAACGACGTGGAGTTATAAGCTCCTGGCAATGGCGAAAAATGACCTCCTCTCCTCTCGATTTTGTGACATTATTGTTTTCTGTTCTTGGCAGTGATTTGCTTTGGTGTCATGTCTGCAGGAAATGTGCAAACAAAGTACGAAATGCGGCAAGAATTAAACAAGCCGTGTAATAATTTTGAACGACTGCGCTTTTCGCTTAAGTTAAGCTTTGATATATCAAGCTTTTGCCAAAACCAGTTGGCAAAACTGCGAAAGCATCTTGCTCTCCAAGCAGGGTCAACATCTTCTTGTTCTTGTTTTTAAGGTGATTCCTCACAAAGTTTCTCCGCAAACACGCTTCAAGACGTCAACATCACTGCAAGACTGACATTGCTTGTTTGTCTAGTTTCTCGCGCATTGTACTGTGATTTCAGATTTCTCATTAAAGCGACAAATGTCAACAGCCGCGCCCATCAAACAAGATTCTGGTACTTTCAGGGTGTTTTTCGAAAATTTCCAATGAGCACCCCGTCATTTATATATGGGAGATACCCCCCGGGAAAGTCACATTATTTTCATGTCGTGAAAACGCAGTGTTTAACGAGATATAGTATACGGTGAAATATATGGGAATCTTTGTTTACCATTTTAGCGTCATCAGCATATGCGTCTCGTTCTCTAACTTACCTCCAAAAAATCAACTCTAAATATTGAAAGGGCATAGCACGATTAGCTTTCTCGGAAAATTTGAGCCCGATATCCTAAATACACTTCATGCAATGATGTATTAAAAACTCAAAATTTTACAAAGAATGTTTGGCTCATTAGCGCTTTTGCCACCCAACAATTTTGTAGTTTTTGATAGCAGATATTTCCTTAAATGTTGCATGAAAAAAGCTGAAAATTGCGAATATTACTAAGTTTAACAAGCTCTTTTAACTTTTGAAGTCAATTCGTATTTAGTACGGTGCCTCCTCTATGCAGATTCGTATGCTAATGAAACAAAATGTAAACAATGATGTCAACAAACAGTGAACAAAGATTCCCTTATATGTGAACTTTTTTAATTCCCCAGTAGGTATATTACGTGTTAAAAGATGATTGCTGTGTAATTTTTTTTAATTCCCCAGTGTAATTACGTCATTCAGTTGTCTAGACAGTTTCGTTTCACAAAATGCATATTTATGTCTAAGACGTTTTGGTCGTTTTAAATCGGTTTTACTCTTCAATTATTATTCGGGCTGCTTGGTAATCTGCCAGGTCTGCCCGATTTATAAATTTACTTTTATTCCCCGGCACTTTTTTTCGCTGTTCTAGAAAGTTCTAGAAAATTCTGTTTTAAGTGTTTTTTGAGATAAGAGTTTCAAAGGTAAACCCTATTTTGCCTGGGCTTTTTTTTTTTTGAGTTCCTGAGCCGGGGAGTGGGTGGGAGGGGAGGAGGGGGGCACATTGAGGGGACATAGTACGGCCAAAACTGTCTCCTTTGCGGTCCGCACTGTAGAACGATGACGTCATATGACATAGTTATTAGCTAATTAGTTATACGGCGCCACCTTGGATTTCTGAAATTTTTCAAAACCTCTTAAAAACCGTCCAAATTGGCTCAAAATTAACCAAAACCAATAAATAAACGCTAAATGACGTAAAACCTTGTTTTTCTTCATTCAAAGGTACAAATATGCAAATTTCAAAAAACATGGCTGTCAAAATCTTGTTTCCATGGAAACATCAAGTCACGTGATCAATAAAATGTCATCATATAATGAAATCGTTGCCAGATAAATTTTAGTAAAAGTCACAAAGTTTAATGGCGTTTGAATACATATTAAAGAAGCTATGAATGTTGAAAGTTAGCGTTGTTAAGGTTACCCTAAAACAGTTAGGAAACAAAATAGTAGGATCATTTCCTGCTCATTCTAAAACAGTTCTTTACCATAATGCCGGAACCTATAAAATCGATTTAATGAGGAATTGTAAAAAGAGCACGTTTGCGTGTCTTAGAGAACTTTTGCGTGACAGTTTCAAACTTAAAATAAATGTCACCGCTTTTTATTATCGCAAAGGAATGACGTTTGCTTATTAGTGATAATGTCAGTGTTTTGAATAAGCTTTTGTCTTTGATTTGTTAGGAAAAACCGTCAGTTTAGGATTAAAAACCAAAATCTGCAAAGGACCGCAAACGATAATGATGTAAACGATACGTAGGATCTACACCTAGTTTAGGATTGTCGCTTTTCAGTATTACAATTTAGCTCTCCAGTTTTGAACCCTAAGGATAATTCTGGAATCCCGTCACGAAGTACGTTATCGTTATTGATTTGCATGAAGTATTGTAGTTTTAAGTAATATATCAAACATGAGACACAGTGTTTCATCAGATTTCCAAACACCGCGAAGTGGGTTGAAAAACGAGGCGCAGCCGAGTTTTTTTTAACCCACTTCAAGGTGTTTGGAAATCTGATGAAATACTGTGTCGAATGTTTGATATTGCTTCTCAAACGAAATGATTTTAGGAGGAGAAATTAAGGATGCAAAAATGAGGAGTGTTTGAACTGATTTCCAAACACTCATTAAACATTAATTTCCTTTGTATTTTCGTCATGAATTATTAATGAGTTTGAGAATTGAATTTGAACAAACGTGACTCCCAGTATTGTTGACCGCGTGGTTTGACTCAGTTGTATATCTGTCCATGTTTTAAAAGCCAAGGTTTTGCACCGTGTAATTTTTCTTTTGCCGTTTAGTTCGAATAATGCGTTTATTATATTTGTAATAAATATCATATTGTATAAATTTCATATCGAAAACTACTATTAAAATTGTTATACAATTCACGAGATTCCAAAGTACGCATGTTTGTTTTTCATATCCGACGGACCAAACTGCAAAGGCCATCATATGAGCTATAAAGTCGAACACCGGATTTAAAAACCCTCGTATCCAACATTCAAAAATACAAACTACCAAACAACAATCATTGATCGAGATACAAATTATTATTATTAGCACTAAGATTGTAGCGTGACAAAATTTCTACCTCAAGGAGTCACTTTTCGGGCAGAACGCAGCTCTTACAAGGTCTTCTCTGATTTGCTGAGAAAACAATCGAACAAACAACACAACAATGGACCCTAGCCCTGAAAACAATAGAGCTGCGTGAAACCCAGGTCCAAAGAAATTAGAGGTTGTCAATAAGAGCTGCGTGGTATCTGGAACTTTTGGCGCGCTCACTCATATTAAAACATCTAATTAATAAGACGAACTTAATAATAGTCTAAACCCTTAAAGCCCGATTTTAATACTCGTATGGTTCTTGTTACTCGTGGCGAAGCACACGAGTTGTAAAACCGGCGTTGACTTTTCTTGTTTTTTTTTCGTGTCACATTAGCGCATGCAAATTTATGCACGCATATTTAAGTCTATATCGGCGACTATACGGCTTTCGGCCATGAAATACATACCGTAAAATCTCTCCGTGTGTGTACTCGAGAAGCAAGAAAAAGAACTACTGCGTACAACTGCACACTTTCAAGACAATTCAAGGCGTTCATGGATGGATAGGACCGTTTGATATTGTGTTCGCCGCTTATTCCTGTGGGATTTTTGCTCTGGCAAGTTCTGTGTTTTATATATTAAACTTGCCATTTGCTTAGCGATCGAGCTCCGGGTCGAGCTTAAGTGTCAGCTACTGAATCTAGTGAATGCAGTGTAGTCTTACTTTTAAACCCGTGTATACGTGAAAGCATGATGAACAGGTTATCGGCAAGGGTGTTTAAATAAAATTCACTCTCTCACTCCCTTTAACTTTAACTTTAATTAACATAATTGCCTTTAGCAAGCTAATCCGGCAATGGGCGGTCAGAACACGGAAGCTAATGACATTGACAGCGAAAAAAAAAAATCGTCAATACGTGAAATTGTTACAAATACTTGAATGAAACGCAGCAAAAGAGTCAGCACATACAAAAGCTGGAGACAAAGCGTTCCAAGCGGGAACAGTTCTTACAAAAAAAGAAAACTTGTGGGCGTTAACATTAGATGAATAACGTTGGTATTGGAATGGGTGCTGTACACTAGCTCGTGTCAAGTAGGGACAGACCACCGCACGAAGATCATCCGGGAAAGATATCCGTACATTTCCTGTCTTGATCTTAAAAAACAATGTCAAATCAATGATCTTCCTTCGTGTCTCAAGATCTTGCCACCCCAAGTTAGATAACATTGTATTAACGCTGCTGGTACGACGGTTTTCGTTACAAACAATGCGCGCCGCCCGACGCTGAACAGATTCAACACACTTGATGTCTTTTTGTGTATATGGACTCCAGGCGACAGAGCCGTACTCGCATACTGGACGGACCAGGGTCAAATAGGCCCGTTCCTTGACAACAGCGCTACAAGACGCTAAGTTTCTTTGGAGTACGCCTAGAATCTTATTCGCTTTCTTTTTCACCTCCACGGCTTGCTTGGTCCAATTGAGGGAGTTGGTAATATAAACCCCTAAATATTTCTGAAACGTAACTCCCCCCACGGGAGTGTTACACAGAGTATATGAGAATGACGATGGCTGTCTCTTAAGGGTGATGGACATGATGTAGCATTTACTAGGGGCAAAGTTCATTTGCCACATAGCCGCCCACTCCTCAAGCTGGAACAGGTCCTGCTGAAGCTTATCGTGGTCAGCTGAAGACTCAATATGGCGGTAGAGCACACTGTCATCCGCAAATAACTTGACACTCGATGATACAGCCGAGGGCAGATCGTTAATAAAGAGAAGGAACAAAATCGGCCCCAGAACAGTGCCCTGGGGGACGCCGGATAGTACAGGTGACCACTTGGACGATGAACCATTTACCACTACGCGTTATCTCCTAGCAGTGAGAAAAGCCCGCAGCCAGTTATTTAACTTCCCGGATATGCCGTAAAATTTGGCCTTAAGGAGGAGCCTTTCGTGAGGCACAGTGTCAAAGGCCTTCGCAAAATCAAGGAAGATCACATCAACCTGGCCGTCGATGTTAAGTATGTTTGCCCACTCATGTGTGACCGTAATTAATTGGGTCTCGCATGAAAGTCCTCTTTGAAAGCCATGCTGCTGCTGAGAGATGACTGAATTTTCACTAAGGTGGCTACAAATTTGCTTGCAGGTAATGTGTTCCATGGTCTTTGCGATAAGAGATGTTAATGACGCAGGTCTGTAATTCTTAGGGTCAGCAGAATGCCCCTTTTTGAAGATGGCAGTAATATTAGCATCCTTCCAGACAGAGGGTAGAGCGCCGTCATTAAATGATTGCTGGAAGAGAGAGGCAAAAATAGGGGCCAATTCAAATGCTGACTCCTTAAGAACACGAGCAGGAATTTGATCAGGCCCACAAGCTTTGTCAGGTCTAATGGACTCAAGCTGCTTCTGAATACCACGGGCCCCGAAAGTAATGTCCTGAATATCCCGGTAGGGAGATTCGGGGAGTATTGGAATGTTATTTAAATCCTCACACGTAAACACACTCTCGTATTGATCGCACAAGGCTTCAGCTTTTGACTCGTCGTTTGCGCACACGCGATTATTCCAGAAAAGGGCAGGAATACCCATAGACTCAGAACGTAAGAGCTTAATATACGACCACGCCCTCTTAATGCCTCTGGTATTGCCACTCACTCACTCACTCACTCACTCCTTCCATCAGCTGTAAACTTAGTGAGCAAATGCTTTGTTACGAACGCGTTTCGTAACAGGAATTCAACGTGAATCCAACGATAACAATAATTAATTTGATGTAAACGAATATAGACAACAATAAGCTAACAGATGTTTCGCATTTGGAGTCTTTAGTGCAACATTAAAATCGATTTAAAAGGATTTTGCAACCTAAACACACGTTCTGATGCGTATCTAGCTTAAAATAATAAAATTTAGTTCGTAGGTAGTGTGTGCTCTTGGACAGCGCAGTGATTGAGTTTGTGGCTTAGTCCCGGACGACCCGAGTTCGAATCTTTTTTTTCCTTTTTCTTTCTTTTTTCGAACTGGACATTATGAAAGTGATGTACTTTTTTTTTCGTTCGTCAAAAATCCTTACGTTTAATTTAAATATATATATATATATATATATATATATATATATATATATATATATATATATATATATATATATATATATATTTCGAACTGTATCAGTGTGAAAACGTAAGCTTACGGCAATATTGCGTTACGCGTTACGCGTTAGCATTTGGCCCTTTGATTAGATATAATTTTAAGCTTATGTTTCTCTGTAAAAGCACTCAAATCACTTGGGAATCAATGCTGCAATGAGTTACTGCGCCTTTCAATAACATGCGGAATTTTAAATTCAAATTTCCATCAACAGTTGCGTTTTACGCTGCCGTCAGTCATCTTAGCTTACCTCTCAGGAAACAGATCTTCACTTCAATGAGGTCAAAGGGTCACGTCCGTGCATTATGATTGGTAGATTTCGATCCATTTTCTTTGTTTCTTTTTTATATGGTCCGTTGGCTTTCGTATTAATTATGATTGACGGCAGGGAATAACGCAACCGTTGGTGGAGATTTGAATTTCAAATTCCGTATGTTATTGAAAGGCGCAGTAAAGGCGCCACGAGTTCAAGCTGTGTACAGCTTCTTGTTTGACTTTAAATCAGTTACGTTTTTTTCGTATTCACGAGATGGCTGTTGGAGCCCTTTGATTGCGAAACAAAAACGTCTTGATAAAGAGAAATAATATTAATGTTGAGCTCAGTGATGTAACCAGTACACTGTACTGAGCTACCGGCCACGGATGTCGTGAACATACAGTCAAACCTCTATTAAGCGGTCACCCTTGGGGAATAGCCAACTGACCGCTTAATAGAGGTGACCGCTTAAAAGAGGTCAAGTTTACAGTAAATATGGGGAGCGATTTTATTCCAGGGATTTGTTAAGTGGCCGCTTAATAGAGGGTGACCGCTTAATAGAGGGCCCTTAATAGAGGTTTGACTGTATTCTTGTGTTTTTAAAGACAGTCTAAAAGAACCTCAATCAGGTAAACCAGTTAAAACGGAACAACTATGGAAGCAAAAACGAAGAGTGGGAATGAGTTGGAAAGAAAACTCTGGTTTGCAAAACAATGACCGCAATAGACCTCTTTAGCTTGCATGTTTTATTTTCCCAATGTAGTATGTGATGTTACCCTAGAGAACTGTTTCTTTTAAATTTTGTTTTCTTCGCGTGCATATGTATGCACAATTTTTAAAAAGACAAAGGACAAATTCCCTTGAGAACATCACATAGCCTACATTGGGAAAACGAAACATACAATTAAAAAACTAAAGAAGTCTATTTAACTAAAGGACGCGCTTGCAAAACTGCAAAATGGAACCCGCATCTTGGAACACACGTATTGTTGCGACAACGATAAAACACCCGGTGTTACAATATTTTGAAAAGAATGACCTTTAACCTTTAATAGATAGCTAATGTGATGTGCTCTACAATATGAAATAAATATTATGGGATGCTGCTGGGGATCTTTGGCGTCATCAAAAATGGCGCCGGGACAACATAACCATTGCCTAATTTCATGTCGCGCGGGAGACTGGCACTAACGGATTTTTGCGGACTTTTTAAATTCCGGATTCAAAATGGCTTCCAAAACAGAAGGTGAAGCAAAGGTCATCAAATGCAATTTAGGCGATATTAAGAGTCAGATTACTCCTGAAAAGTTACCTTTCTACAGTAAAGAACAGTTGCTTTACTACTGTAAAGAACTTCGTTTAAAAACAGCTGGAGAAAAGAAAGATCTGGTCGAGAGATTATCGCCACTTGGAAAGTGCCAGGAGTTGTTTGATAAAAAAGTAAAACAAATTACCGTAAAGTTTAGCTTTTCCACAGCGCTGGATCCGACAGAAATTCCTCAACCTTCAGCAGATTGGAAAGTTTTAGGAAAACAAAAGGAAGTTGATGCACCTGTTGTTACTGACAGTGTTATCAGAGAATACCAGAAGGCGAAATACGCCGGGGCGAAAGGCCAATATCGTAAGGCTTACAGAATGTTCTCCTCGCGCCGTACGGTTTCAGTTAAAATCCTAAAGGACGGGAACAATTCTCGTTGTACATATATAAAGGCAAACATGCTTAAGTCTTACTCGGGAAACATTTCTCGTCCGGTAACAGTGCAGTTCTTTGAAAATAAACCCGTTAAGGCGTATTGTAGCTGCCCAGTCGGAAAGAGTGGATTGTGTTGCCACGCAATAGCACTTTTAATTCAATTGAAGTTTTTTCACTGCCACAAAAAACTCCATCTCCACATGTCCTGTACAGAGAGGCTACAGAAATGGCATAAAAAAGGATCCACTGCAAATCAAAAGGCAGCATCACAAATTAAGCTCAAGTACCTACGAAACCTGCGTGGAGCAAGGGCAGACATGAAACGGATGAGGCAAAAGAAAAAGGTGCAGCTCAGTCCAAGAGCAGAATATGATTACAGTGATTGGTATCGTCGCGATGATTCTAAAATCGAAGACGAAGTAAAGGCAAAAGTCGGTCAGTTAAAACCAGTAGAGACTCATATCTACAGTGTGCTCTCTAAGTACAAGAAAGAGTCCCTCTTATTTCTACACCTTCGGTATAAAACCGAGTATCAGAAAAAGGAAGCAGGCAGGGAGTACGACGAAGAGGTCTTAAAGCCAAGATTCAAGAGCAATGCAGAGGCAATCTGGAGGCCACGGATGCCAATCGAATCCCACCAAAAAATAAATAGTGTCACTACGACTGGTACGTCAGAAAGTAAAGACTGCCACCAAGAGCCGACTTCACATCTTGAGAAGAGCAACTATGTACCAGTTGATCAGTGTAGCTTAGAGTGGAGAGCACTCAGGGTTGGAGTTATTACTGCAAGTAAAGCACCAGCGCTGTTAGGATTTTGCGGAGTGAAAGAATTTGACAATGCATGGTTTGCAATCAAGAATAACATTGATGAAACTGTGATGAATCCTAAAAGAGCTCATTTACCCAATTTTATTCGCGGCAAGCAGGAAGAAAAAAATGCCATAACACGGTTTTGTACTGATAGTAAGTCAGTTGTAATCCAATGTGGCTATTTCAGGCATCCATTAGACAAAAGGTTCGGTGCAAGCCCAGATGCAATAAGTTGTGGTCAGGATGTGTTCCTAGTTGAAATTAAGACCCGTTCATTGCCTAACAGAAAGCAACTGGAGAAGTTAACACAAGAGGAACAACAAGTGAAAATAGAAGCTATGCAAACCCCATTACAACAAGTAAGCTAAATTGCTTTCTATCTCATTCTGTGTTGATTATGTTTTTGTTGAAGACACTCTGTCGCTCCTTCTCAAAAGAGAAACTCCATTAAGGATGGCAGCAGGGAATTTTTCGATTTATTCCGTTCCTTTTTTAATAGGACCGTATTTTCTTTGAAACGTTAATGAACCACCACTTTGTTTCTACTATTCTATGTTCATTTAGATTACAGGCAGCTACTTGATACAAAGTCACATGCAGATGGAGTGCACAGAAACAAACCTTACCTACTTGATTTCATATGTACCTGAGAAGGACATTGCAAGCTATTTTCCTGTGACCAACAATCATGTTTTGAGCGATGTTATGATGGACATCTTATTACACATCCATGAAAACCGGCCAATGTCTGATCACTGGCCACATTTTGAGCATTCGCACCTTGCAAAGCTTGGAAAACAACTTTCTGGCTCAGTACCTTGTTTTGAAAACACCCGCCATTTTAGAAGCTGGGTCAACTATATGGCAAAGTCAATTAAGCCTGTCACACGTTCTAAAGTAAAATGCCCTTACCAAAGAAGCACCCAGTTAAGAGTAGCAACTAAATATTCAACTAAAAAAAATGTGACAAAAACAAAATTAAAGGGCCAAAGAAAAATAGTTTATTTCTATACAAGCAAAATACTCTGATATTCAATCCCATCATTAATAGTTTTATTCAGGAAGAAAAATTATGTCTTTTTTTATGAGGCCCAATATGCTTCTGTACCCCTTAGTTACATTTTATTTCTAGGACTTTAGATACTGCTAACGACAGTGCATACATGTAAGTACAGTGATTAAATGTCAAAATATGGCAATGACTATTGAGGGCCCACTTGTTGAGCTGCCTCTTTGGGACAGATGGGGACAAACAACAGGTTTACAATATGGGCAAAAACCTTGTAAACACATCCAAGAATGTCACATCTACTTTTTGGCCAACATGCACTAAGTATTGACCAGTCCCTCATTCTACCTATGTAATTCTCGTTATAAATTCTCAGTGTAGCCACATCAAAGTTTTTGCTTATATCACTTTCCTCATACTGGGCATCAAATTTGAGTGGTGGGCGATTGTGCAGGAGGCCTTTTGGGTGACAGAGATCCTCAATTCCAAATCCCTTGTCTGTCAGAACTGTGGTGCCTTTTTCCTTTATCATGTCAAGAACACCACAGTCTGAAGTCAAATCATTATCTGTGATTGACCCTGGGTATGTATCAGTACACATCACTAGGCTACCATATGGTGTGATCCATATTCCAGTTTTGCCAGTGTCATGATTTTTATAGGAACTGAATGTTGCATTACTGATGTCATAATTCTCAGAGGAAGAGATCCAGTTTTCAGTACAATCACCTAGTAGTACAGTATCCTGAAATCCTGAAGCCCAGAAATCTCTTGGTAATAATGACAGCACCTCTCCAGGTAAAGGGCTGAGGTCCATTGCATCAAAAACAGTTGCAAGAAAAACTGCCCAAGCACTAAAAATTCTGGACTGTGTTGAGTCACTTGTGTTGGTCATAAATCCCATTATTCCAAGGTGGAGGGTGTGTCTACATATTGTAAGAAAGCACATTAGTTCTGTCCTCTTTGTTAGCTTTCTTTGTCCACTTTCATAACCTCTGCAATCAGGATAGATGATTGCACAAATATAGGGCTGGATACACTCGAAAAGGCAATCAAAGTCATTTAGTGATAATCCAGTCAAATACTGAAATTGTTGTGGATACACCTTCAAAGAAACATAGGAGAATGTAGACTTTTGCTTAATTTGAGCAAATTGTGTCAGTTGTTTGGCATAGGCTTCTTTCTCCGCTTTAAGTGAGTTAACTTCATCAAACACTTCATTCAGCTGTTCTGTTTTCTTTTTCAGTTTCTCATTTAGATCCTCAATTTCCTTTCTTAACACTTTAAATTCTGAGGGGTTATCTTCTTTCTTATAAATCAGCCTCCTTTTTCCGTTCTCATTTGCAGATTTTTTTCTTATAGCACGTTTGGCCGACTCAATGTTTCTTCTTGGAGTTATTTTCTTAGTAATTTTCTTTTCAAGGTAACTGTTGCTGCATGGCAAGTCTGGAAGGTCATTTATGTCCGTTCTTGTTTCATGGCTCCAGTGGGCAGAACAGATGAAATCTCGTTTAAAATCTACGCCTTTATTTTTGAGAATTTTACTGTACACATGGCGTTTCTCTGGACAATTAGCGACTTCACTGAGACGGCAGTAAGTCAAATTTGTTCTCCACGAATTGGTACAAAGTGCTGCAGCACAGTTCCAGTGCTCGACTCTACATTTATTGGAATTACTAGGACGTTTCAATGTGGTAAATTTAATCGTCGGCAGGTCTTCTATATTTTCTCTGCTTCCTGATAGCCAGTGTTTCGTGCAGATAACATGGCGCTTAAAGTTAACTTCATGTCTTGCCTTGCCAAGAACTGACAAATAAGCATCGACAACCTCCTTTCTTGCTGAGGCTACTTTTGTTAACGTATAGTATTGCAATATTTGCTTGAACCCGACCAGTGCCAAGAACGGGAACTATTCTGTCTTGCTTTGTGCGAAGTGCTCACCACAGCGGACGCCATCTTGTATATTTATATTTTGTCCGCAAAAATCCGGTAGTGCCAGTCTCCCGCGCGATAAGAAATTAGGCAATAGTCACGGTCTTATATTTTAGTCAAGATTCAAATTCATCAAAAGGTGCGGATATTGAAATTTTTGGATGTCTACGATTGTACTTTCAAATAATGCACGGTCTTTCTCATCAATCAATCAATCAATCAATCAATCAATGAATTTAGTTTTTCACTTACACCATAACAAATTTCAACAGTTTCCTAACATTAATAATAATGAGTAAGGTGCGAAGTAACTGGAGACCCGGCGACCCCGTAGCTGTCCAAACGATGTCTGTGATTGACATATCACAGATCACTTGAACAATGCCCCTATCCCTATCCTAGCGGGACAAATCTATTGTTTTCTTAGCGAATCACAGACATCGTTTGGATAAGTGCTGGACTAACGGAGACCCCAGGAACAAATTACAACAGCTTTAAAATGTAATTGCCTTGTGCTAAATTGATAGAAAAAAAAATAAGAAAATAACAATGAAATAACTATTGGAAGTTAGCAATTTCTAATCATTATTTGTATTTTAGATCAATAATAATCACTTTAACAATATTCTAAATAACTGGAAGTGAGGGAAAGTGATTTGATGTCACACATGAAATGTAAGAGAATAAATTGTTTTACTAATTAAAGGAATTTTTACAGATGTGATTTTTAAAGGACTGGATACGGGGTTTATTTTCAAGGCTCATCTGGACTTACTTTTTGAAACTATTTAACAAACAATGCCGGGCTTTTAACTTTCTTACTGCAAATCTGATTGCGGCACGGTGGATCTTTCTTAACATCTGTTTTAATCTTTGTCTTTCAGTTTCACAGATATTTAACAGGGCGTACATGTGCTCTCTTGTATAAGAAAAGAACTGTTCTTTCAACTTCTCTTAGTTTCACTAATAATTAACGAGGTTGTGATCCCTTGTTTATGAAAATGAGTTTTTTAAATTCGTAATAAGTGCTTTCGAAACAAAATATGCAAAACAGAAGAGTCATCCGCCGTTTTTACAATGGAAACATATTGGACTAAACCCACAAACTACTGCCAACAGGCAATTTTGAGTGCCTAAGTGAAGACAAGTTCAGAAAGCGTCCATTTCAACCCATGCCTTAGTACTGGTTTTCAATTGACTAAAGTCTTCAGTGTTTTCTCTTAAATTGCTTACGATTTCAATGTTAACTAGCCGGCGTATAGCAGGCGTAAGAGTAAAACTGGGCGTAATTTCGTAAACGCGCAAGCACGTCCCTCATATCGATCGCGCCCAATAATAATAATTGTTTGTGAATATATACCAAACTAGCACTAGTAGATAGTGTTTCTCGCCGCGCGCTCTGATTGGCTACTCAAACTCACGATACCATTTTCTATTCACCTCCAGACGTTGTTTCTTCCCTATTTGTGTTGTGTTACGATATTTTAACATTCGATACCTCCAAAACATGGCACATCGTGTCCTCTAAAAT
>JAJGOT010000321.1:67500-215000 GCA_022457155.1 Cladopsammia gracilis
TGTGCCCAAACACCTCTAACAGAGTACTGCTACTCATTGCAAATTGTAAAGCAGTTCGAATTAATGGCTGAAATCAAGAGCGGAACTGATTTTGAAACAGTTGTGTGTTAGTTATAGTATTTTAAGAATTCAGTTTATCTCATCCGCTCACTTTCGTACCCGCACTGAAAAACATGTGCAATGCCTCCAGCTGGTTCGGACTTCACAATGACCTTATACACTTTTGGCGGTTAATATTTTTTCATGCCGATAATGATCTCCGGCAATGCATCGAAACGTCGATTCACTCTTATTCTAATATTTATTTTGAAATGCTTGAACAAGGAACAGATTATTCTATCACAAAAGAGTGAATTCGTAGAACCCGTGTTTGATATGCTAATGACCGCGTTATATTCTAATGAGCTGTGTACAACAAAACAATAGACGTGTGGTCGTTGATAAAAAAAACTGAGGAAAACAAAAACATATGTTACGGTTTTGTTTAATCTTATGGCTCAGCTTTCGTTTCCCTTTGCTCGAGTTTGAATATAAAACGCTAGACTAAAATCACAAATTAAATTAAGGCTGGAATTTTGAGCCCCGACATGTTGTTTATAGTCCTTTGCTTTGTTTTTCTACAGGCTTTTACTGAAATCAAATCAAATCAAATCAATTTATTTATTTAAGTGTCAAAGTATTTAGTACGCGAGTACTAATTGTGGACACTTTCGAGATCTAATCAGCCGTAGGGTTTTCCGATTTAGCGGAAATTTGGAGAAATTGGAAGACAGTTTTCCGCTCATTGAAAATGTAATTGAACCCACTTAATTTGTCCATTAAATTTTAAGGGAATAACTGGGAATACACGAAATGTTCGTATTATATCGAAGAAATGCAAAATTTAAGTCTTAAAAGTTATCTTTGTCGGTGTTGTTTTTTCGCTTTTGATGCTTGAAACAGCGAATCTTGAACAATTATTCGCTGTTTAAAGTGTTAAGGCCTAGTTTTCACTAGTAAACGCAAGCACATATAATTGGTGAATATTTCTCGCTTGTATTTGCGTTCGTTGTGCTTGCTCTTATATGCTTGCACTACTAGTGGGCTTGAAAGCTTGTGGAAATGCAATACGGACGTGGCATGTCTCGTGAGATTGTAACAATACATTCTGTTTATGTTCGATTAACGACGCGGAAAAAGTTGCTCCGTTTTCGCTAAATCGGAAAATCCTAATTGGAATTGGAATTGTTACCTCTTGGTTTGAATTTGCATACGCTTAGCAATGCTTCTGTGAGATTTTAATTAATTTTATAACAAATAAAAAGTCAACTGTTTTGATTTCCGAATGTAGATCATGTGATGTTACCCAAGAGAACTGTTTCTTTTAAATTGTGTTTTTTTTTTCTCGTGCATGTGACGCATATGTATGCATAATTTATGAAAAGACAAACGACAAATTCCGTTGAGAACTTCACATGTCCTACATTGGGAAAACTAAACACGTACAAACTAAAGGGGTCTATAGATATTTCCCGCATTCCACTCCAGTGAGCACACACACTGAAACGAGGTCGAGGCTTGGGTGGACAATTTCATACAAATCACTGTATTTTGTCCACCCAGCCTCGAGTTGGTGCCTTTGTTCACAGGAATGCGGGAAAGTTGGGAAAGGTCTATTCTCTATTTTAGAATTGCCCATAATACACTTTATAATTCAACACATTGATACACTGCCCAAATATGGTCAAAAAGTTATCGATATGCGTTATGTCTACATGACGTACAACCAGCGATGGCGGTAAATTTCGCATTTTGAAGGAAAGTGAAACTGACTGCTGCCTGCAATTTCGTGTTTAGGGGCGAAAAAGTGCGTGAACTATTAGTTAAAAAAAGGGAAAAGAAAGAAAAAAAGAGAAAAAAAGAAAAGAGAAAAAGTATTGTTCACATGATTGGACAAAAAAGGCGCGAAATTTTCGCGTTGCCGTGGTCGCTGTACTGGTCGCAGTATTTCTTGGCGTAGCTGAATGAAAACTGGTTCAAAGTTTGACCGCTCGACAAGGAGTGAATGAAGGAGCACAATTTTCGTAAAATTACTTTGGTAATCACCTCTGGAATATGATATAGGCTTGATGCTTCCTCAGAATAGTTTCTGATCTCGTCATTACCGCTGTAGGAGATAAGAAACGAGCAAGTTTGTAAACAACATTGATTGACTCAGTTCGTACTTCGATGTTTGAAAATTTGGTGCTGATGGAAGGGAATAAAAAGCCAAATCAACTACAGGTACTATGTTTTAACTGTTTCTTATCCTTTAGCTGTGAAATTTTGGAAGACATACTGTCCACGCTGCAGTTCTTTCCGACTTTTCGCCGCTATGTTTAGAGGGTCGTGAAGGGGGGTACCAAATCCCAGTTCCCAGCCTAAATTTGGCCCAAATCCCAGTTCCCATTTTACCCCTTCACGACCCTCTAACTATGCAACCGTGTAAGCCTGGTAGCTAGACCGCGGGCGCGAAGGCGAAAAATACTGATTTCATGGTCTCTACTGTCTCTACTGAGGAGTGCAAGGTCTATTGCTACGAAATTTTATTTTTCTATTTCAAAATATTGGAGCAAAGACCGCTGAAGAAAAGAAATCCCATTCCCATTTTATAATTGTTCATCCCATTCCCAGTGGCTAAATCCCAGTCCCAGTGAGTAAATCTCATTTTCCCAGTTCAAAATAAGGCTAATCCCAGTTCTCATTTTACCCCTTCACGACCCTCTGTTTAAGTTCGTAGCCTTGTGTTTGTTCAATTTGTTTTGATTCTGAATTGACCTTTTCAAGATACGAAACACTTGTAACTAAGACATTCTATGCCATTTTACTGTGTTTTAATTCTTGTAGTCACTACTTTGTCCCGTTCTTTGGGTAGACGAAAGCTCTTCGTAGAAACTCTTAACTGATTGTGTACGCTAAATTAATTTTAGCTTAGCAAAAGTTTCGTTATTCGTTGCTTGTTGTTTAAGAAATGGTGCGAGGCAAAATAGTGTTGTTAGCTTTTTTACTTAATGAAAGGTTGTATATCTCAATGAATTTTTTCTCGAAACTGTGATTTGTTATCAATGTGTTGAATTACAAAACAGTTATAGTGTTCAAGCTTGCACAATATTGACAAAGGCGTCACTTTCATTCATGAACTGTGTGATGCTGCAAGTTTCGCGCGGTAAAACATCTGTAAGCTTTTTTTACTCATGCGCATAGCAGCATGAGTCAAGGTTTCGGTAAGATTTTTGTCCCGCTTTTTGTAGTCACAAATTGCCTTGTTTTTTTAAAGTTTCCCGTATCCCGCGGGACGACTTTCACTGGTCTGATTGGTTGACACGCGACCTCGTGATTTCGGCGTGCCGAGTGGCGTGCCCGTAATCACGTTTAGTGTACGCGAACTCGTCCCTGCCTCCCCTAGAAAGTTATTTTTGCCCCCTATTGTTATAAAAGGCTTCAGGAAGGTTAAACCAATCAAAATCCGTCTACCGAGCACATGTCTGGGTTTTAGGGGGGACTAGAGAGAATCGGTTTGTCACTCAGAGAAGAATTTCAGATTTCAAACAAATATGGCCTCTTCTGTGCTCTACACTTCAATTTTTCAGACGTTCATTTTCCATTACCAAAATGTAAACATGCCTTTGAAGACTTCGAAATGGAAAGAAAGAGTCCTTAAGACGATTTGTATGCCTTTGAAGTGGCGGTTAGAGAGCTGAAAGCGATGGAATCATCCTGTGAGGATCACAAAGCGAGACACAAAGCCCGGCACAAAGCGAGATATGTGTTCCTACAGAATTGATACTCGAAGCTCGAAGCGGCAGACTTTACTAAGAATTTTCAAGCATTCCTGGAAAACTACGGTGAAGAAAATAACATGTTTGAATGTCCATTTACTTTGTAAGAAACATTTCATGGACTGTTTATTTCTGTTATCAGTGAGAATTTTTGCGAAATATCGGCCGCACGAGAAATTCTTTGATTTGCTTGCGTTGCCGAGAGCTTCCTCGATGCGATAATTTAACGCGTTTTGCTCTTGAGACTAATATAATTCGCAGACCCTAGCGCTCCTCGCTGCAATTAGGCTAAATAAATCGCCAAGCCTTCCGGAAACAGAAAATCAATGAATTCTGATGAGCGTTTGACTCTTTTATTCAAGGGAATGACATTTTCATTCAAGGAAATATGTTTTGACCTTTAGAACAAATATTGTGGAGTGCGCGATCGAATTACATTCCACACGAAATTTGCATGAAACGAAACAATCTTGCCATCCGTCGGTGGGGTGGGGTGGGGGGGGTTCTTTCTGGAATAACCCAATGCCCAATGTAATAGAAATAATTCACGGTTTGGGAAGTATAAGACTATAATGCGGGTTTGAACGGGGATCAATAAATTAAATATTCAAAGCAAATACAGAAAAAATCAACGTGTCTTCCCCGTGTCTTGACTGATGGTGCAATGTGTGTCACGCAAAATTCGTTGAGGTGGTAGCGGTGCGTGACACGTTTAAAATAAACCATAAAACTTTCTTGCGCATGAGTAAAGGCTACTGGTAGCCTCTTGTTAAATAAAAGGCTTGGCTTGGATATTTTTTCTTCAAACTGTGCTTTGTTACCAATGTGTTGAATTATAAAACTATTATAGCGCTCAAGCTTGCGTGATATCGCCTAATTTTAGCCGACTCGGCCTACGGCCATTGGCATATAAAACACGGGTTATACGAATTCACTCTACTGATATACCATGCGCGATTTAGGGGTAGCACTTATTCTTTTATTAAATCAATAGAATATTAGAACACAAAAGAACGGCAATACAAAAATATAAAAAAATACAAAAATACAATACCACAGAATATATTAGAATACATAATTTTGCAATGCAATGGAGGTGTACAATGTACAATGGAGCTGACACTCTAAATCGGGCATCATATGCCCCGGGGGGGGGGGGGGACATTCATATAAAAATGACGGGGGTGCTCGTCGGAAATTTTCGAAAAGCATCCTAAAAGGTATCAGAATGTTGTGTAAAACAACACATGTCATATTCTGGGCTTAATACGATAAAAAGTACCGCGATAATTCCAGCAGGGGTCATTTTGATTTCTAGCACCCTAAGAGGTACCAATGTACAAATTTTGACCCCTAAAAGGTACGACGAGCAGCCCCCCCCCCCCCCCCCCCCCCCCCCTCCCCACCTCCGCGGGATCATATGCACAATGATGATAGTAGTAACCAAATTCAAATTAACAATTTTAAGGAAAAATTAAACGAAAGACTGGTCTCACCGTGCTTTGGAATTCTGTCTCTTTCTCTTTGCTCAATTTCGTTCAAACGTGCACTTTTATCAAATTCATCCCCCAAGCACTCGGATATGTCTACGCTCAAAAGCAAGTAACTCTTGAGTGGCAAAGACGGCCTCAAGTTCCTCGAGCTCTGTATAGACCCTTTCAATAAATACCAGAATGTATCATATTTCGCTATTGATGTCAAATGTAATCTTTTAAATTGTAAAGAGAATTCAAAAGAATATGTTTGACGTCATTAGCGGAAAATGATGCATCGTGGTATTTATTAAAAATGTCTATACTGGCTCATAGCCGGAGCACATGAGCCATCAAAACAACAAAGAATAAACAAAGCTCCAAAGAAAGAAAAGCATTGTTATTCGTAAAATTCTATACCACATTACGGCGACGTCCAAAACAAAATAACAACGTGATCCCCAAGTGTGAATGACACTATTAAAATACGCTCATAAATACAATCTGCATAAAATATGGTTTCTTCGCGGACATGACCATTTTCTAAGACGGTTAGACAATGAACGTTCGTGTTCTATGGGATATAGCGCCTCTCGCATTAGATAGAAGGTCTTCTCTGATTAGCTGAGAAAATAATAGAACAAACAACACAACAATGGCTAACAATAGACCCTAGACCTAAAACCAATAGAGCTGCGTGGTATACAGGTCCAATGAAATTAGAGGTTCTAAAGAGCTGCGTGGCTACTGGATAGAAGTGCCACGCTTCTATCCATGCTCGAACTCTCGCGTTCATTGTCTAACCGTTACTTAGTACTGGTTTTTAATTGATAAAAGTCTTCGTGTTTTCTCTTTTGAATTGCTTACGAATTTCGATGTTAACTATTCGGCTTAGCAGGCGTAAAAGACATATTGGGCGTAATTTCGTAAACGCGCGAGCACGTCCGGCATATCGATCGCTCCCAATAATAATTGTTTGTATATATACCGAACTAGTAGATAGTGTTTTTCACGCGCTCTGATTGGCTACTCAAACTCACGATAGCATTTGCTATTCACCTCCAGACGTTGTTTCTTATTCCCTATTTGTGTTGTGTTACGATATTTTAACCTTCAATACCTACAAAACATGACCCACGGTGTCCTCTACAAGCTAAGGTTGTCACGTGTCGATGATGATGTTAGATGCCTTTAATCATTTTGTATATAGCCGCCAGTTTGGATCCGCAAACTTTAGAGTTCTAGAAAATCACCCTCATTGATCCAAAGAAATTAATTAAAATTGATAAAGAGATGTTAAAATAGACTAAACAAGCAAAAATATTAAAGGATGCTTACAAAACATAAGAAAAAAAAATCAACATTTCGTTCAACATGCCTTTCAAAAGTACCCGAGAAAAAAATCAACAGCTACTAAAAGCTATGGCCTCCCAACACGAATTCCACTAAAGAAAATTCTTTAAAACTTGGACCGAAGTGTGGCACTCTCTAGCTAGCGGCGCCTCCCCCCACCGGTCCCAGCCACGCACATGCAGAGCTACAGAGAGCCGCTCGTAATAGGGAGCTACAGTCGTCTGGTGGTTTACCTAGTAAGTGATAAAGCTTGCCACTGGTATCCCGATAGCTCATTAGTTGATGCGTTCGACGAATGTAAAATAAGGTCACACATGGGTTCAATTGCCTTCATGGACAAAAATTTTGATGCTGTTTACTTAGCACATGACTAACCTTGCCATTTCTCTTTTTCTTTGTCAAAAGTGTTTTACTTTGAAAATGATCTGACTTTTTTGATAAACATGTATGCTGCTAGTATCTTACAGCGGTTTGTAACTCTTATGTGAAAGGTATTTTACAAGTCTTATTTAGGTTTACCTGGCTGACAGAACGGTTATGATCATTTACAAATAATAAAAGATCTCTGCTAATCCATAACGCCATGAGCACTGTGTTAAAAATCGCTACAAGGATGTGCCTTTTCCACTGTCTGATCCAAACGGCCATGACAGGCATATTTTGATAACGAGTTTCTATTGCCAGAGATAGGCTGTTAAAAAACCACTCAATTATCAGTGGAACGGAAGTACTGATGGCAAAAGACTGCAGCAAATTTACGTAAGAGTTGTTTTCAGTGTAAATAAATTGGTACAAGTATAAAACCCCGTTAACCGACACAATTGCCGCTGATTCATATTGCATGCTTATGATGGCGATGTCAGCCATTAGTCTCTCGCGGCGAGGAGTGCGAAAACTGCCCCAAGGAGCTGGGGTTCTTATTTGCCAAAGCCGATTCAGAAGATGATCGATCACAGCCATGCTGCTTCGTTCTATGACTTCAGCAATGCCGTGGATAATTCCAAGAGTAGCGATGGACTGTAAACTGCCGAGGTCCGCTTGTAAAACTCGAAACATAACCGCTGCCCCACAATACAGTGGCGTTAAAAGGACATAGAAATATCCCGGATAGGTAATATTATATAACCGTTGAACGCAAATTCGCGAGATCGGCTTGAGCAAGACCGCGGTTAGAGGAGCGAAAACTGCGATCAACAGTTTGCCTTCTCTGTCTTGTTTGTTATATGCAGGGTAGATGCAACGGACGATTACAATACCGAGCAGAAAGGTTAAGCATTCTGGTATGGTCATTTGTAGGAACAAAGTCATCTTTCGTTTGATTGACCGCGCCTGACAGAAGAGTTTCGTTAAAACATAGGCTTGCGCTCCAATACTGGTGAAAACGACAACGTTTAGTGGGATTTTTAGCGAAGAAGACAGTTCTGAATAATTCGACATTCCCAGGGCCTGTAGGATTACACGATATGCGACATCAAATGAATAAGCCACACAGCAACACAAAAACAGTTTTCGCTTCACTCCTTTTAACTGGTACTGGCGAAAAAAAAATAGAACGTTTATGAAGAAACAAAAATGAATGATAGCATAAGCAATCGAACATGAAATTGTCCTCATCCATTGCACGCGTATTGGTATTAACTTCGCTGGGTAGAATTCGCAGATGTTGATAGTTTTAAAACTGACAAACAAGACCATAGTGAAGATCGCACCTAAGATGGTTGCAGTAAGGAGCGATATAAATGCTCCAATGTACATTGATTCCCAAATTGTACGACAAACTGATGGTCGAAGCCGTTTCCAAGCTGTTGCTGCATCTTTAAGCTGCTGTTGTGTCAGCGTTTTTTCGTTCTCGTCTTCTGTCGAACATGCATCTGTTACCTTTATATCAAGGCTGCTCGCCGCCAGATAGTTCAAGCTTGTGCGAACTTCACTATCACTGTATTCCTGGTAAATAAATTCATCAACAGGATGATAATACCATTCTCGGCCTGTGCTTTCCAGAGGATTGTAACCGAAAGACTCCGCCGTGTATTCGGGTTCCTCTGGGTTATAGTGATCTGTTACGCTTCGTGTGAAACTAAACAAAACGTGCCCAAACACCTCTAACAGAGTACTGCTGCTCATTGTGCTTGGTAAAGCAGTTCGAATTAATGGTTTAAATCAGTTAAGAGTGTATTGATTTTAAAACAGTTGCCAGCTATTTATATTCTTTAAAAAAAATCAGTTCAGCTCACCCGCTCACTCTTATACCCGCGTTGAAATAAATTGCAATTTCACTTTTTGTGCTTGCCTCCGGCTGCTTCGGTTTTCACGATGACGATTGTAGTTTTAAATAATGCAAGGTTTTTCTCGTCTGAGCTCGTCTGAGGTCACATATTTTTGACTCTTTTAACTTTCTTACCGCAAATCTGTTAACATCTGTCGGTTTTAATCTTTGTCTCTCAGTTTCACAGATACTTAACAGTGCGTGCATGTGCTCTCTTGTTTATGAAAAGAACTTTTTGTTCAATTCCTTTGTAACTGAAGAAATTTTTAAACAACATATATATGCAAAAAAACAGAAGAGACATCCGCCGTTTTACAATGGAAACATCAAGTTTAGACGAAACCCACAAACTAATGCCAACAGGCAATTTTGAGTGCCTAAGGGACGACAAGTTCAGAGAGCGTTCATTTCAACCCATGCCGTAGTACTGGTTTTTAATGACATTAACTACCTTATTACATGAAATTTTCGCGACACGTTAATTTCGCGATTTTGAGGTTCGCATATTTCGCGACACCTTAATTTCGCGATTTTGCGAGAATTTTGCATTTTGACTCACTTTAATTTCGCGTTTTTGAGTGAGACACACTTTATTTCTTTGTCAATGTTAGTTAAAATGTCCCTGAATTTGATCAAACAACTCAATCAACAATGTCCAAATAAACAGAAACGCAACTGATTATGTAAACAGTAACAAGAAAGATGTTCTCACAGTGTATACAAGGCACGGTTTGTAGTTCATGCTTGAAGGACCAGAACATTACCACAGAATAGTTCAAAATTATTGTTATAAACGTGTGTAATGGTAATAAAGTCGTTTTTTTTAACTACTGACATAATGTGCGTCACTTAATTTTCGCGTCATGTTATTTTCGCGACATTTAATTTTCGCGTCAATTAAATTTCGCGATTTTTTTTAAATCGCGAAATTCGCGAAATTAACGTGTCGCGAAAATTTCATGTAATAAGGTAGCTAGTGTAGCAGGCGTAAGGGTAATATTGGACGTAATTTCGAAAACGCCGGAGCACTTCCCCCATATTTATCGCGCCCAATAATAATTGTTTGTATATATACCGAACTAGTAGATAGTGTTTTTCACGCGCTTTCATGGCTACTCAAACTCACGATAGCATTTGCTATTCACCTCCAGACGTTGTTTCTTCCCTAGTTTGTGTTGTGTTACGATATTTTAACCTTCAATACCTACAAAACATGACCCACGGTGTCCTCTACAAGCTAAGGTTGTCACGTGTCGATGATGACGTTAGATGCCTTTCATCATTTTGTATATAGCCGCCAGTTTGGATTCGCAAACTTTAGAATTCTAGAAAATCACCCTCACTGATCCAAGGAAATTAATTAAAATTGATAAAGAGATATAAAAAATATTAAAGGATGCTTGCAAAACATAAGAAAAAAAAATCAACATTTCTTTCAACATGCCTTTCAAGAGTACCCGAGAAAAAAAATCAACAGCTACTAAAAGCTATGGTCTCCCAACATGAATTCCACTAAAGAAAATTCTTTAAAACTTGGACGGAAGTGTGGCACTCTCTACCCCTCCCAACCCCCCCCCCCCCCCTCCCCCCCCTCCCCCCTCCCCACCGGTCCAAGCCACGCACATGCAGAGCTACAGAGAGCCGCTCGTGATAGGGAGCTGCAGTCGTCTGGTCAGTGGTTTACCTAGTAAGTGACAAAGCTTGCCACTGGTATCCCGATAACCCATTAGTTGATTCGTTCGACGGATATAAATAAGGTCACACATGGGTTCAATTGCCTTCATGGACTCAAATTTTGATACAGTTTACTTAGCACTTGACTAACCTTAACATTTCTCTTTTTCTTTATCAAAAGTGTTTTACTTTGAAAATGATCTGACTTTATTGATAACCAAATATGCCGCTAATATGTTACAGCCGTTTGTAACTCTTATGTGAAAGGTATTGTACAAGTCTTATTAAGGTTTACCTGGCTGACAGAACGCTCATTCTCAATTACAAGTAATAAAATATATCTGCAGATCCATAACGCTATGAGCACTGTATTGATAATCGCTACAAGAATGTGCCTTTTCCACCGTCTGATCCAAACGGCCATGACAGGCATATTTTGATAACGAGTTTCTATAGCCAAAGATAGGCTGTTAAAAAAATAACTCAATTATCAGCGGAACGGAAGTATGAATGGCAAAAGACTGCAGCAAGTTTACGTAAGAGTTGTTTTCAGTGTAAATAAATTGGTACAAGTATAAAACCCCGTTAACCGACACAATTGCCGCTGATTCATATTGCATGCTTATGATGGCGATGTCAGCCATTAGTCTCTCGCGGCGAGGAGTGCGAAAACTGCCCCAAGGAGCTGGGGTTTTTATTTGCCAAAGCCTATTCAGAAGATGATCGATCACAGCCATGCTGCTTCGTTCTATGACTTCAGCAATGCCGTGGATTATTCCAAGAGTAGCGATGGATTGTAAACTGCCAAGGTCCGCTTGTAAAACTCGAAACATAACCGCAGCTCCACAATACAGTGGCGTTAAAAGGACATAGGAATATCCCGGATAGGTAATGTTATATAAACGTTGAACGCAAATTCGCGAGATGGGTTTGAGTAAGACAGCGATTAGAGGAGCGAAAACTGCGATTAACAGTTTGCCTTCTTTGTCTTGTTTGTTATACGCAGGGTAGATGAAACGAGCGATTACAATACCGAGCAGAAAGGTTAGGCATACCGGTAGCGTCAATTGTAAAAATATAGTCATCTTTCGTTTGTTTGATCGCGCTTGACAGAAGATTTTCGTTAAAATATAGGCTTGCACAGCAATACTGGTGAAAAAGACAACTGTTAATGGGGCTTTTAGCCAAGCAGAAGGTTTTGAATAATTCGACATTCCCAGGGCCTGAAGGATTACACGATATGCAACAGCAAACGAAAAAGACACACAGCAACACAAAAACAGTTTTCGTTTCACTCCTTTTAACTGGTACTGGCGAAAGACAAATAGAAGGTTTATAAAGAAAATAAAGTCAAACATGGCATAAGCAATCGAACGCGAAATTGTTCTCATCCATTGAACACGAATTGGGATTAACTTCGCTGGGAAGAATTCGCAGATGTTGATAGTTTTAAAACTGAGATATAAGACCATAGTGAAGATTGCACCTAATATGGTGGCGGTTAGGAGCGATATAAATGTTCCAATGTACAATGATTTCCAAATTGTACGACAAACGGGTGGTCGAAGCCGCTTCCAAGCTGTTGCAGCATCTTTGTGCTGCTGTTGTGTTACCGTGTCTTCGTTCTCTTCTGTCGAACATGCATCTGTTACCTTTATATCAAGGCTGCTCGCCGCTAGATAGTTGAAGCTTGTGCGAACTTCTCTATCACTGTATTCCTGGTAAATGAATTCATCAACAGGATGATAATACCACTCTCGGCCTGTGCTTTCTAGAGGATTGTAACCGAAAGACTCCGCCGTGTATTCGGGTTCCTCTGGGTTATAGTGGTCTGTTACGCTTCGTGTAAAACTGAACAAAACATGCCCAAACACCTCTAACAGAGTACTGCTACTCATTGTGCTTGGCGAAGCAGTTCGAATTAATGGTTCAAATCAAGAGCGGACTTATTTTGAAACAGTTGCCTGCTAGTTCTGTTCTTTTTAAGAATTCAGTTTGAAACGCATACCCGCATACTTTCATACTTGCGCTGAAAACAACTGCAATTCATTTTCAGTGAAATCGAAAGAATTTAGTTCAGCTCACCCGCTCACTCTTATACCCGCGTTAAAAAGGTGTAATATCACTTTCAGTGCTTGCCTCCGGCTGCTTCGGTTTTCACAATGATGATTGTAGTTTTAAATAATGCAAGATCTTTCTCATGTGAGCTCGCCTGTTTTTTGAAACTATTTAACAACGTTTTTTAAACTTTTTTATTGCAAATCTGGCTGCGGCAAAGTGGATTTTTCTAAACATCTGTTTTCATCTTTGTCTCTCAGTTTCACAGATATTTAACAGCGTGTGCATGTCCTTTCTTGTTTTATAAAAATAAATTCTCTTTCAATTCCATTGTACCAAGACATTTTGAAACAACGTATGCGAAACAGAAGAGTCATCCGCATTTTAACAACTGAAAACATCATATATGGACGAAGCCCACAAACTTCTGCCAACAGGCAATTTTGAGTGCCTATGTGAAGACACGTTCGGAGAACTTATCAACCCATGTATTACTGGGTCGGGTTGTTCAAAGCGCGGTTAAGCTAACCCAGGTTTAGCATCAATTTTGATTTCAGTTAATAATTAATCAAAGGAGATTTTTCCAAAGTATTTTTGCCCCTTAGTCTCGTCTCTAACTTGTCTTCGCGTGCAACTAATAATTAGCTTTTGAAAACACTTCTAACAAGAGAAATTAAATCCTCGGATAAGTTTAAATCCTGGTTTAGCGTTAACAGGCTTTCGAACAACCGGGCCCAGGTTTGCAATTGATTTAAGTCTTCAAGTTTTCTCTTAAATTGCTCATGAGTTTTCGATGTTAACTAGCCGGTTCGTTGTGTTTGGTAAATCAGTTTAAATTAATGGTTCAAATTTAGAGCAGACTGATTTTGAAACAGCTGCCTGCTAGTTCTCTTCTTTTAACAATTAATTTAAGCTCATCTGCTCACTCTTATACCCGCGTTGGCGGGGAAAAAATCATCCTGTTTTTTTTTTCTTCCATACCGTGGAAAAAAAAGGATGAATGTTTTATAAAAAGTTGGTTCGGAATTTAGTTATAAACAAGAGGCTCCAAGCAGCCTATACTCATGCGCATACGTAAGAAAGTTTTATGATATATTTTAAACATGATAAGATGTCCTTTCATTCAGTCATCGTTCCTGCAAACCACGTTGTTTACTATTTGAATTTTTTGTTAATGAAGGCTGTACCACAATGAAGCCATTGATTCTTCTGAGTGTTATATATACCTAACGTGAACATTAGTTATGTAAGTAGGGTTGTAGGAGACGCTGTCGTGACACTTCAGTAACGCTGTTTTACCGGAAGTGAGAGTAGCCTGAAGTCACCAAACAGGAAGTGTAAATGGCAAAGCTATGAACCGAAAGAGCACAATTTAAAATATGCTTGCATGAATTTGCATGCAAAATCGTGCAAAAAAAATTATAATAATAAAAAGGAAAAAAGGAAAGCTTCGCGCATGAGTAATTATGCAAGGGCTTGCTCAAAGCTCGTTTTTTGAAACTGTTTAACAAACATTGGGTTTTAACATTTTTTAACATTTTTTTTACTGCAAATGCGGCTGTGGCTCCACCGCGGTCAAACGTCCAAGGCGTTTTTCGTTTTATTTAGTGGGATTATATTTAATATTAAATAGAAAAATGGACAATGATGTATTAAAAAAAATGGGTGTTTCTTGGTGTTGCGGAAGCCATTGTTGGTTAGCTTTAGTGTTGTGGTGTGGGTATTGTTCGGTGTCTTTTGAATCTTTTGTTTTACGTCATCTGGTAATCACACCATCCGCAACACCAAGAAACTACCAAAAAAATAGTTGACGTTACTATCTTTTAATTTTTCTCAAAATGATGAGCTTTATTCCGACCATAGCTCTTTGCGCATGATCAAAATTATGTTGGCAAATGGCGCCGACAATTCTGCAGTTCACAGTTTTTAAACGCTTAGAACGTTTTTGGTAAACTTTCAAAACGTTTGGTAAATTGAGAGTGTATTGGCAATATATTAAACTTTAAAATGAGAATAACCGAAAAGTGAAGAATCACTAGTACAGGAGGAGGCAAACCGATTGCGACTTGATGAAAACGCCCGACAAGCTCTCGAAACAACTGAGAAGAAAGTGAGTGCTGTAGCCAATCGCCAATGTATAATGAATTTTCAATCTCTTATTGGGTTTGTCAACCTCCGTGATTTCAATATCATATAGTTTTGTATCTTTTTTCCGTGTTTGACCTTTTTAACGGGGATGTATGCTGAGTATTCGTTGCAGAATCGCTTTGGTTCTTTTATTTCTCTCTTTGGCCTGTCCGCCATTTTGAAAATTTGAACCGGAGAGCATGCGTATTACCTGGGGTTAGCGGCCGCGTCCGCCTGGAGCCGAGAAAAACAAATGTCCGTCGTATTGGGGAAAGAGTTTGATATGCTGCCTCTTTAAGCTGCTGTTGTGTCAGCGTTTCTTCGTTCTCGTCCTCTGTCGAACATGCATCTGTTACCTTTATATCAAGGCTGCTCGCCGCTAGATAGTTCAAGCTTGTGCGAACTTCTCTATCACTGTATCACTGTATTCCTGGTAAATGAATTCATCAACAGGATGATAATACTATTCTCGGCCTGTGCTTTCTAGAGGATTGTAACCGAAAGACTCCGCCGTGTATTCGGGTTTCTCTAGGTTATAGTGGTCTGTTACGCTTCGTGTAAAACTGAACAAAACATACCCAAGCACCTCTAACAGAGTACTGCTACTCATTGTAAATTGTAAAGCAGTTCGAATTAATGGCTCAAATCAAGAGCGGAACTGATTTTGAAACAGTTGTGTGCTAGTTATAGTCTTGTAATAATTCAGTTCAGCTCATCCGTTCACTTTCATACTCGCGCTGAAAAACATGTGCAGTATCACTTTCATTGCTTGCCTCCGGCTGGTTCGGACTTCACTTATGGAAAATTAAAACTGATCTGTGGACTTAACCTTACTTTGTTTCGTATTCACGAGATGGCTCTTAGAGCCTTTTGATTGCAAAACAAAAACGTCTTGATAAAGAGAAAGAATATTAAGGTGACTCCAATCCTGCTCCAAGTAGTTTCTTTGGGGTCACACTTCCCTTTTTGAATGCGCTTATACATAATCTTATTTTAGCTCAATGAATCTGAATTTGATACCAGTTGTCAGGCTTGGATGAAAAATTTGGATGATGCTTCTTTTATGCTTATCAGCGTTTCCATAGCAACGGTAAACAAACATGGCGAAAAACAGTTTTTCCTAAATATCTTTCGATTGTGGAGCTACCCGTGACAAGGGAATAAGTGCGCTATAATCTTCACAGTATAGCACACTAAATGGGGAAATTTCAAACAAATTAAACTGTTCGATTTTGAATAAATCGCTGAAACATTTTTAACACGTGTTTTTCATGTTTTAAATATAAGCGGTCAAAACATTCCATAGGTCTCACAAATTATCATTAAATTACCACTGAAACTTTCCTCAGACTTTAATTATTACTCCCTGCAAATAGTTTTGACAAACTCCTCGGCAATAAAGAGATCAAACTTTTCATTCAAATTCAGTTTTGCTTGATGTTTTCACTCTTTAAAAGTGAACGCAACTTAACTAAAGTGCGCGCTTGCAAAACTGCAAAATGGAACGTGCACCTTGAAACACACATGTTGCTGTGGTTATTATTTTTGTTGCATCCAACGATAAAATACCCAGTGTTACAATATTTTGAAAAGATTTTACCTTTAATAGATAGCCTGTGATGTCCTCCTAAATATGAAATAAATATTATGGGATGCTGCTGGGACAACATAGCCGTCATCTTGGATTTTAGTCAAAATTCAAATTTATCAAAAAGTGCGGAAATTGAAATTTTTGGATGTCTACGATTGTAGTTTCAAATAATGCAAGGTCTTTCTCCTCAATCAATTTATTTATCACTTACACCATAACAAATTACTTGGAGTTTCCTAACATTGACAATAATGAGTAAGGTGCGAAGTGACTAGAGACCATGGAAGCAGAGCTTGTAACATGGACCCCAGGAACAAATTACAACAGCTTTAAAATGCAATTGCCTTATGCTAAATTGATAGAAAGAAAATAAGAAAATAACAATGAAATAACTACCGGTATTGGAAGTAAACAATTTGCAATCATTATTTTTTTTTAATTTTAATCGATAATAATTATTTTAACAATATGAATATTATAAACTGGAAGTGAGGAAAAACTCACTCCGCCGTGTATTCGGGTTCTTCTGGATTATCGTGGTCTGTTACGCGTCGTGTAAAACTGAAAAAAACGTGCCCAAACACCTCTAGCAGAGTACTGCTGGTCATTGTGCAAAGCAGTTCGAATTAATTGGTTCAAATCAAGAGCGGAACTGATTTTGAAACAGTTGCCTGCTAGTTCTACTCTTTTAAGAATTCAGTTCAGCTCAACCGCTCACTTTCATACTCGCGCTGAAAAACATGTGCAATATCACTTTCAGTGCTTGCCTCCGGCTGGTTCGAACTTCACAATGACGATTTTACGTAGTTTCAAATAATGCAAGGTCTTTCTCATCTGAGCTCACTTTTTGAAACTATTTAACAAACAATAGCTGTTAACATTTTTACTGGAAATCTGGCTACGTTTGTAACTGTTATGTGAAAGATATTTTACAAGTTTGATTTTGGTAAACCTGGCCGACAGATAGCTTATTCTCATTAACAACAACTAAAATATTTGTGCTGATGCATAACGCTATGACCACAAAAAGTACTGTATTAAAAATTGCTACAAGGATGTGCCTTTTCCACTGTCTGATCCAAACGGCCATGACAGGCATATTTTGATAACGAGTTTCTATTGCCAGAGATAGGCCGTTAAAAAACCACTCAATTACCAGTGGAACGGAAGTATGGATGGCAAAAGACTGGAGCAAATTTACGTAAGAGTTGTATTCAGTGTAAATAAATTTGTACAAGTATAAAACCCCGTTAACCGACACAATTGCCGCTGATTCGTATTGCATGCTCATGATGGCGATGTCAGCCATTAGCCTCTCGCGGCGAGGAGTGCGAAAACTGCCCCAAGGAGCTGGGGTTCTTAATTTCCAAAACCGATTCAAAAGATGATCGATCACAACCATGCTGCTTCGTTCTATGACTTCAGCAATGCCGTGGATTATTCCAAGAGTAGCGATGGACTGTAGACTGCCGAGTTCCGCTTGTAAAACTCGAAACATAACCGCTGCCCCACAATACAGTGGAGTTAACACCATATAGGAATATCCCGGATAGGTAATGTTATATAACCGTTGAACGCAAATTCTTGAGACGTTTTAGAAGCCGCTCGCCCTGTTGTTCGCGTTGCAGCCGAGGTTCCTGCTGCCGGTGTTGCTGAAGCTCCCGCTGCTCTTGCCGCTGGCGAAAATCCCGCTCCACCCGCCGAAGAGGTAAGCTCGTTTGTTTTCTTTTCACCCTGCTGTTGGCTGCTTTGCTTTATAGTTTTGCTATTTTTGTGTTACTTTTCCCAGCAAAGCTTGTTTTCCGTGGTACTCGTTGCTTGGTATTTCTCTGGCGTGTGTCGCCATTCTAGTAAATTTTCATGTCGTTATTGCTTTTTATTTAGTTTTCTAGACGTTAGTCGTCTTTTAGTCTGTTTTCAAGGCGTGTGTCGCCCCCTGGTTAGCTTTCATGGCGTGTGTCGCCTTAAGCCCGGTTTCCATATGATCGCTACGATCGCTACGATCGCTGCGATCGCTGGAAAAAAAGTTCAGCGATCGTAGCGATCATATGGAAACCACTCTCCAGCGATCGTAGCGATCACAGCGATCGCAGCGATCGTTGTCGCTGCGATCGCTGTGATTCTATCTCAGCGATCGTAGCGATCGTAGCGATCATATGGAAACCACTCTCCAGCGATCGCAGCGATCGCAGCGATCGCAGCGACAGCAAAAATACCAGGATGCACTGCGTACGCTCACCCATTTCAAGATGGCTGCCAACACAAACAACACAAACGCTGAGAAAGGGTCACTTGATTTGGCCCTATTTATGGAAGAGGTCCAAAAGTACGACTGCATTTACAACAAATTTTCAAAGGAATATAAAGACAGGAACAAGAAAATCAACTGCTGGAAAGCAATTGGAGAGAAATTTGACTTAAGTCCTGATGAGGCAGAGAAGAAATTCAAAAACACGAGGACAGCCTACGGGAGATTCTTGAAGAAAAAGAAATCCGTGCCATCTGGTTCCGGAAGAGAAGCGGTGCCAGTTCCCAGAGAATTCTTAAATTTAGATTGGCTGTCAACTCACATGAGCCACCGCCCTAGCATCAGCAATGTAAGGAAACAAGCAAGCTCTCCTGTGGTTGAGGAAGGAGAAAGTGAGGGCGAAGAAGATGAAAGGCCCGCCAGTATTCATGGTGATGAGCCCGTGGAACGGAACGAAGAAAGCGACGGGGAAAGTACTGTATGCAGTGACTTTTCATCAGTGAATGGCGACAATTCAGAGAAAGCAAGTCCCAAAGAGAACGAAACATCCTGGGCAAGGGTGACAAAAAAGTCTAAGGCTAGCAGTCAGCCAAATACCACACCAACCAGTAGGAAGAAATCAACCCGACCGTGGAGTGCAGTGGAAAAAAAGAATTCTAAGGAGGATTTAGATCTTATTCTGATAAAAACTGCAAGCTCTATAGTGGAGAAAATCAACGATACAGAGCCAGAGCCTAAGAGAAGAAGACCTGAGGAGGAGGAAAATGATGAAGATTATTTATTTTGTAGAGGTCTAGCCCAACGAATGAAGAGACTTCCTGCCATGAAAAAGTATCGGGTTAGGCTTCAAATTGAGCAAATGCTATTTCACGTAGAGTTCCAGGGAGAGCTGCAAACACCCAGTGTTCCTGGGACGGGTTACACAGATATGACAATTTATGGACAAACCCCAAATCGTGGGTCACAACACAATGCAAACTCTCTCGCTCATGATCCTGAACTTATGCATAGCTATGTTCAACACCACATGCCATCTGTACCATCTAACTATGCATGTAATGATCACCCTTCCTATCTGTCACTGTAAAAAAAAAACATGCTGCTATGTTTTTCCATGAGGATTGATACTGAGATATCTTGAATGGAGACTGACAAAATAGTCAGACGACAATTGAAATGGCAAGTCATTTTTTTATTAGATGTGGTTTACTAAACCAATCATAAACACTTCGGAAAATTGCAATGGTCATACTAAAATGATTATGGCAATTATTTATTTTTTTTGTCTTTACAATATATACAATGTATACACCTAATTGAAGAAACGTTGACCCGTGAAAGGCATAAGCCATGAACGATGAGACCGAATGGGATTCTGTGTAGGCAGCATTGGTAAACATAGTAATATTGCATTTCTTGATAATCAAGATCTTTTCTTTTTTGAGACATTTTAGAACATGATTTATGCATCGTGTGTTAATATTATGTGTATTCTGTCACAAACGAAGATTAATTTACCCAACTTCCCAGTAAGCCTTTGGCTCGCATCGTTCATGGTTTATGCTTTTCACCCGACAACATTTCTTCAATTTGGTGTACATATTACCACATCTGAAAATGTTTTATAAAATTCCATGTTTTGGTAAAAATATCAATTCAGAAAAGTTCAAATTATTGTTATTTTTTAAGTGCCAGTTATTGTTGTTGAAAAGAAGCTTGAAAAAATTCAGGCTTGTACAGGATCCTGTATAAGCCTGGAATTTTTGGGGGTTCTTTTTGCAGCTGCAAAAGTTGCATATACATGTATAACTGTGATGATCTTCCTTACATTTTATTCTTCTTCCTGCAATTTCATATGCGGTGTACAGTAAAAACCCACGTATAAGAACCTAAAATGTAAGAACCTGTTAGGCTAAAAAACCCCTTTTTATAACAACCTATTACACCTAAAATTTTTAATAGGTTCTTATTTCACAAAAATGAAGGCAAAGATGAAAATACAGAAAAAAAATATTACGTCTAGTTTAAGTCAGTAAGATTCAAAGAATGAACTAAAATGAAAACCATATCATGTCTGTGCCAATACTGGATTACACAGTGCATATTGTATTAAGAATACAGTTACATGTGTCTCTCTCATTTTCGAAGTCACAGTTTTTGAAACACATTGAAACTTCCTTGCATCTATGTCATGCATCAATGGCTTTCCATATCACATATGCCCTGTAGTAGTTATCTGTGCTGATTGCTAGTGCCCTTATCAAATTAAGAACCTATTTAAGAACCTAAGTAGCCTTAAATCCCACTAAATACCATTTCTATAAGAACCTATTTGGGCTAAGTTGGAAAAATCTAGGTTCTTATATGTTGGTTAGTACTGTATTCATTATTTCAGTTACTGTTGTTGTTGGCATGCTTCAGGAAGTATTTTTTAGTTATGTTGAAAATAGTTTAAATGTTTCTTGTTGTAACTGACATGTGTTATGACATCATAAAACATGAACAAGGTATTAAAATTAAACAACGACTATCTTGTGTAATGATAAGTTGCATCCTTATCCGCAAGAACTTTAGTTGTTCCCAACATTTGTAAGAAGAAGACTGTTCCACCTGTTCTGTATAGGATACAGTTTGTGGACAAACAAGTTATAGATGCACCAGACCACAATCTCTGACATGATTTAACTGCCATGGTACTTGACCTTCAGGACCATAGAAATAATCTTTGAAATCATCCCTAGACCTACCAGCTTCAAATGTGTACCAGTTCCCTCCAATCCTGTTTAGATTGGCGAGTCCTCTCTCGCTGTTTGCATCATTCCTCCAATTACCAGGGATAATATTACCAGAGCTATCTTCACTATCAACAAAACCTGCTGGAATGTAAGTTGCATTCTCAGTTAACCGTAAGTAGTTGTGAAGACACACAGCTGTTTGAACAATTTTTCCAACCAAGTCAATGCTTGCTCTAATTGGTCTTCTGAAAACCCTCCATTTGGCTGTGAGTATTCCAAATGCATTTTCAATTGTGCGTCTGGCTCTTGAAAGTCTATAGTTATAAACTCTTTGAGCTTCACTCAGACTCTTTCCAGGGTAGGGCTTCATTAGCCATGGCTTGAGAGGGAAAATGTCATCCCCCACCAACACATAGGGCAAAGTTTTGTTCCCGACAGTAGCTGGACTGGGGAGATTCAGAGTGGTGGGATTTTCATCAAAATCTTTTCCGTATACTGAGTTTGCCAGCACACTGGCATCGTTTGTTCCACCATAGGCTCCAATGTCTATGAAAGAAAAGCAATACTTGGCATCACAAACAGCTAGTAGAACTATGCTGTGAAAGTTCTTGTAATTGAAATAGGCAGATCCTGCATGTTTTGGACATTCCATCATTATATGCTTGCCATCTATGGCTCCCAAACAGTGAGGGAAATTCCATTCTTCTTCAAATTCCTGTGAAATTTGAAGCCACTCCTGGGTTGTTGATGGTGCCTTCAAGTAGTTTTCTCCAAGGGCTTTCCAAATTGCTTCAAGTGTTTCCCTCAGTATACGCGAGATGGTTGCCCTCCCAATCCGAAAAGAAAAGGACTGGGACTGTTGTGAATCTCCAGTGGCAAGGTATCTCAGTGCAACCATCAAACGCTCTTCTGGTGAAATCGTCTTTCGAGATCTGCATGGTTTCTTCGATATCAGTGGACCAACAAGGGAAAGAAGATGCTGGAATCTCTCAGGAGACATGCGTGTGTACCTAAGATTTGAGACAATTTTAGAAGATCTTTTTAGACTGCAAGTTCTTAGTCAGGATATAAACAATAATATTTCCTTGCAAACACGATCAATGATGACAAAATGATTCCACTGTTGCTATGATAATAAATTAATCCCTGTTTTCTCACCTGTAGAAAAATTCTCGGTCATTGAATTGGAGCTCTCGCACGAGCGTGTGATAAGCTCCAAGTTCTTCCCTCTTCTTGAAGATATCTCGAACCCAAAATCTATGGGTTCTCTGTCTTTCCCGTCGTCTTCTACGTTGAAAAACACCCATAAGTAAAAAAAAACAAGCTTCAAGTAGGAGTCGACGATTCACAGCCGCCATGTTGAATTTCAAGAATGGCGCGAACGATGTTGTCAGACCCAGGTCCCCTCGATCTTCATTCACTTTCTCAGCGATCGTAGCGATCGCAGCGATCATATGGAAACCATCAATCGCTGCGATCGCTGAACTATTTTTTTCAGCGATCGCAGCGATCGCAACGATCGTAGCGATCGTAGCGATCGTAGCGATCATATGGAAACCGGGCTTTAAGTTAGTTTTTTACGACGAGTGTCGTCTTTAAGTTTGTTTCTAGGCGTGTGTCGCCTTCAAGTTAGTTTTCACGGCGTGTGTCGCCTTCAAGTTCAGTGTTTTTATGGCGTGTGTCGCCTTCAAGTTTGTTTTATGGCGTGTTTCGCCTTCAAGTTAGCTTTCACGGCGTGTGTCGCCTACAAGTTCGGTGTTTTTATGCCCGGCGTGTGTCACCCTCAAGTTTGTTTAATGGCGTGTGTCGCCTTTAACTTAGCTTTCACGGCGTGTGTCGCCTACAAGTCAGTTCGGTGTTTTTATGGCGTGTGTCGCCTTCAAATTTGTTTAATGGCGTGTGTCGCCTAAAGATAGTTCTCTTGGCGTGTGTCACCTTTAAATTTGTTCTCATGGCGTTTGTCGCCTTCAAGCTAGTTTTTATGGCGCGGTGTTGCCGTCTAGTTTGTTTTCACGGCGTGCGTCACCTTCAAGCTTTTCGCTTGCGTTGTCTTTCAAGTCAGTTTTCAAGCGTATGTCTCCTTTCAAGTAAGCCTTTCTCTGATGCGTCAGGCTGTGGTTGGGGCGGTGTCCTGCGCTTGCCTGACCAATCTCAGCAAGAATTTCATGGTCACTGGGACCTTACCGAGATTGATCTACCCATCCTTGTTAAGGAAGCTCTGGCCCTTTTGTTCGTTTTGCAAAGAGTGGCTCATCTGATCTCTAACGCTAAGGTTGACTGCTTTGTGGATAGTGCTCCCCTGATTGCTTGCTGGAAAAAGGATGGTTCGCGGAATTCCCACATCAACAACGTTCTCAAAGAAATCTTCCATTTAACGTTATCTGCTAATCTGCACGTCGCGTTACACTTTCTCCCTTCTCAAGAAAATCCAGCTGATTCTCTTTCCCGCATTCCCTCAGACCGGGAATGCATGCTGAGCCCGGCATCTTGGCAATCCATTCAGCGAGCATTCGGTCCGCACACCATCGATCTTATGGCTACTTTCGATAATGTCCAGAGAGACCTATCTGGTCAGGCGCTCCCCTTCTTCGCACTCTCGTCCTCGCCGCAAGCACTTGGGGTAAATATTTTCTCACAAGTGATGGTCCCGTCATATATAACGCATATGTGTTTCCTCCCTTTGTGCTCGTTGGCCCCCTGATTAGATTTCTCGCCTCTCAGGGCTGTCCTTACACGATCGTAGTACCCGACCTTCGTCCCAGAAAGTATTGGTGGCCATTTATCGTTTCTTCTTGCATAGCCTCATTCAAGCTTGGCTCTAAAAGAGATCGTAACATCCTGCTTTTTCCGACTTCCTCCAGTGCCGGCATGGAAACCAGACCGCTTCAATGGGATTTATGGGATTTCCGATATTTCGTATTGTATTGGTTTTCTGTATTGCATTGGTTATCCATTTTTTCTGTTAAAGAATTCAAACCCATTCGATTTTCGTTTTTACATTTCTTTTCCCCCTCCTTAGTCCTCCGCTAATGTTCCACACATTTGGAAACCTGCCTCCTTGTGCTCCGATTGCAGTTACGCCAACGACTTTGGTTTTAACTTCTGCCAATATTGTGGTTTTCAAGCCGCTCCGCCTTCGCGTTCGACTAGTATCTCCTGAGTTCCTCTCGATCTGCCCGCCATCGAGCGTAGAATCTCCTCTCTTCAATCAGTCAGAGCCGCCAAACCTTATGAAAAGCAGAAATGTAGATTGCAGTTGGAACTGGAGTCGTTCCTATCCTCCTTCCCGGGACCCAAGACCCCCTCCTCCGCCTCCCCAACGGACGTCATTAGATTTCTCGTCTGGAAGGATTCTAAGGGCAAGGCCTATCAGCGGCAATTGGTGCTTAGGTATGAAATTATTTTCGCCCCATATCTTAGTATCCTCGCGTGTGCCATAGAGGTGCAGCATGACAATGAAAATTATTCTACTATTTTCATTGGTATGTTTGCTACATATATTAGCACATTTCCCCTCCTGAGACCGTTGTAATACCCTTGGGTATTTCGCTTAAGCCTGGTTTCCATACAATCGCAACGACCGCAGCGATCGTTACGATCGACGATCGCTGCGATTCTTGCGACCCTTGCGATCATATGGAAACCAACCGTTGCGATCGCAGAGATAGAAATTTGTCTATCTCTGCGATCGCAATCGCAACGGTTGGTTTCCGTATGATCGCAAGGGTCGCAGCGATCGTCGATCGTAACGATCTCTGCGATTATATGGAAACCAGGCTTTAGTATTTATACGCCCTCCCGACTTGAGATCGTTCTCATTTTGCGTTCATGCCCCGAGAAGTCTCTTCAGAGCTGTCCTTTTGCCCCTCCCTCCTCCCCTCAGCGACGGAAACCTCCACATGCTGCACTTCTTCGCATGCGCGGAAATTATTTTCGCCCCATATCTTAGTATCCTCGCGTGTGCTATAGAGGTGCAGCATGACAATGAAAATTATTCTACTATTTGTCACATATAAAGTAGCTATTTTTGGCTGGTTATTTACTTGATATGAGGTTTATACAAAAACAATTATTCACGTCCACTTCGGTGACTTCGGTGTAAGTTATAAATGCGCTGGTATTTAGTAAATTATACTTTTGTTCTCCAGTATGGTCTAGCACAACTAAGAAAAATATCTCAATGCTGCAAAACATTCAAAATTTCGCTGCAAGAATAATCACTAATATACGTAAATTTTATCATGTAACACCGGTTCTTCAGGAGTTACGCTGGCTCCCTGTGAGTTATTATTTGATGTATACGGTGGGCGTTCTTGCGTTTAAGTGTGTGAAAGGGCTAGCACCTGGTTACTTGAGTGATCGTTTTGTGACAAGATCTACTGTTCATGATCGCAACACAAGAAATAAGTACTATCTTAACCCTATTCGTCGGCCTAGGGAGGGGGGGGGGGGGGGCGCTAACTTTCAACATTCATAACTTCCTTAATATGTATTCAAACGCAATCAAACTTAACGACTTTTCCTAGAATTTATCTGGCAACAATTTCATATGAAAATTTAAATTTTTTGATCACCTGACTTGATGTTTCCATGGCAACAAGATTTTGACGGCCATGTTTTTTTTAAATTTGCATATTTATACCTTTGTTTGAAGAAAAACAATGTTTATTGGTATAACTTTTATATTTTTACGTCATTTAGCGTTTATTTATTGGTTTTCATTAATTTTGGGTGAATTTGGACGGTTTTTAAGAGGTTTTAAAAAAATTTAGAAATCAAGATGGCGGATCCAAGATGGCGGCGGCATAACTAATTACCTAATAACTACGTCATATGACGTCATCGTTCCATTGTGCGGACCGCAAAGGAGACAGTTTTGGACGTACTATGTACCCTCTAGGTTTCATTGTCGTAGCCTTAATGTTCTTGAAGTTACGAAAGGGGGAATGTGCCCCCCCCCACCCCCCAGGCTTAGAAACTCAAAAAAAGCCCATGCTGAATAGGGTTAATATTCCAGCTTATCAATCGGCTGCAGGTCAGCCAACTTTTCTATATAGAGCAACTAAACTCTGATCTGACTTTATTGAATAACATATATACCGCTAATATGCTACAGCGGTTTGTAGCTCTTATGTGAAAGGTATTGTACAAGTCTTATTTAGATTTACCTGGCTGAAAGAACGGTTATTCTCATTTACAAATAATAAAATATCACGGCATATCCACAACGCTACAAGCGCTGTATTAAAAATCGCTACAACGATGTGCCTTTTCCACTGTCTGATCCAAACGGCCATGACAGGCATATTTTGATAACGAGTTTCTATTGCCAGAGATAGGCTATTAAAAAACCACTCAATTATCAGCGGAACGGAAGAATTGATGGCAAAAGACTGCAGCAAATTTACGTAAGAGTTGTTTTCAGTGTAAATAAATTGGTACAAGTATAAAGCCCCGTTAACCGACACAATTGCCGCTGATTCATATTGCATGCTTATGATGGCGATGTCAGCCATTAGTCTCTCGCGGCGAGGAGTGCGAAAACTGCCCCAGGGAGCTGGGGTCCTTATTTTCCAAAGCCGATTCAGAAGATGATCGATCACAACCATGCTGCTTCGTTCTATGACTTCAGCAATGCCGTGGATTATCCCAAGAGTAGCGATGGATTGTAAACTGCCAAGGTCCGCTTGTAAAACTCGAAACATAACCGCAGCCCCACAATACAGTGGCGTTAACAGGACATAGGAATATCCCGGATAAGTAATGTTATATAACCGTTGAACGCAAATTCGCGAGATCGGCTTGAGCAAGACCGCGGATAGAGGAGCGAAAACTGCGATCAACAGCCTGCCTTCTCTGTCTTGTTTGTTATACGCAGGGTAGATGAAACGAACGATTACAATACCGAGCAGAAAGGTTAAGCATACCGGTAGCGTCAATTGTAAAAATATAGTCATCTTTCGTTTGTTTGATCGCGCTTGACAGAAGAGTTTCATTAAAATATAGGCTTGCACACCAACACTGATGAAAAAGACGACTGTTAATGGGGTTAATAGCGAAGCAGACGGCTTTGAATAATTCGACATTCCCAGGGCCTGAAGGATTACACGACATCAAATGAAAAAGCCACACAGCAACACAACAACAGTTTTCGTTTCACCCCTTTTAACTGGTACTGGCGAAAGAAAAAAAGAATGTTTATAAAGAAAATAAAGTGAATTATGACATAAGCAATCGAACGTGAAATTGTTCTCATCCATTGAACGCGTATTGGAATTAACTTCGCTGGTAAGAATTCGCAGATGTTGGTAGTTTTAAAACTGAGATATAAGACCATAGTAAAGATCGCACCTAAGAGAGTAGCGGTAAGGAGCGATATAAATGCTCCAATGTACATTGATTTCCAAATTGTACGACAAACTGATGGTCGAAGCCGCTTCCAAGCTGTTGCTGCATCTTTAAGCTGCTGTTGTGTCAGCGTTTCTTCGTTCTCGTCCTCTGTCGAACATGCATCTGTTACCTTTATATCAAGGCTGCTCGCCGCTAGATAGTTCAAGCTTGTGCGAACTTCTCTATCACTGTATTCCTGGTAAATAAATTCATCAACAGGATGATAATACCATTCTCGGCCTGTGCTTTCTAGAGGATTGTAACCGAAAGACTCCGCCGTGTATTCGGGTTCCTCTGGGTTATAGTGATCTGTTACGCTTCGTGTAAAACTGAACAAAACGTGCGTAAACACCTCTAACAGAGTACTGCTACTCATTGTGCTTGGCGAAGCAGTTAGAATTAATGGTTTAAATCAAAAGCGGACTGATTTTGAAACAGTTGCCTGCTAATTCTGTTCTTTTTAAGAATTCAGTTTGAACCGCTCAGCCGCATACTTTCATACCTGCGCTGAAAACAACTGTAATTTCAATTTCGGTGAAACCAAAAGAAGCTAAAACAATTCAGCTCAGCTCACCCGCTCACTCTTATACCCGCGTTAAAGACATCTACAAAAATTATTACTTTCAGTGCTTGCCTCCGGCTGGTTCGGACTTCACAGTGACGATTGTACCTTATTACATGAAATTTTCGCGACACGTTAATTTCGCGATTTTGAGGTTCGCATATTTCGCGACACCTTAAATTCGCGATTTTGTGAAAATTTTGCATTTTGACTCACTTTAATTTCGCGTTTTTGAGTGAGACACACTTTATTTCTTTTTCAATGTTATTTAACATGCTCCTTGAATTTGATCAAACAACTTAATCCACAATGTCCAAATAAACAGAAACGCAACTGATTATGTAAACAGTAATAAGAAAGATGTTCTCACAGTGTATACAAGGCACAGTTTGTAGCTTATGCTTGAAGGACCAGAACATTAACACAGAATAGTTCAAAATGATTGTTATAAACGTGTGTAATGGTAATAAAGTCGTTTTTTTAATTATTGACATAATGTGCGTCACTTAATTTTCGCGTCATGTTATTTTCGCGACATTTAATTTTCGCGTCACTTAAATTTCGCGATTTTTTTAAATCGCGAAATTCGCGAAATTAACGTGTCGCGAAAATTTCGTGTAATAAGGTAGTTTCAAATAATGCAAGGTCGTTCTCATCCGATCTCACTTTTTGAAACTATTTGACAAACAACAGCTTTTAACTTTTTCACTGGAAATCTGCGGAGTGGCTGCGGTACGGTGGATTTTTCTAAACATCTGATTTCATCTTTATCTCTCAGTTTCACAGATATTTCACAGGGCGTGCATGTCTGTCTTGTTTATGAAAAGAACTTTTCTTTCAATTCCATTGTCAAGAAATTTTGAAACAACATATGCAAAATAGGAGAGTCATCCGCATTTTTAACAATGGAGAACATCAAATTATTATATATGGACGCCGAAGCCCACAAACATCTGCAACAGGCAATTTTGAGTGCCTAAGTGAAGACAAGTTCGGAGAACCTTTCAACCCATGTAGTTATGATTTAAGTCTTGATTGTTTTTGAATAATTGGTTTGATTTAAGGTGCTATACACATGATACCGGAATGAGTTTCATTCCGGTATGAGTTTCGTTCCAAAATGAAGTACGTACTGTATTCACATGACAAAATCGACCGGCTCAGCCTAAGGCGTTCTCGCTTGCGTGGTTTTCGCGCCAGATCAGAAAACAAAGAAAGCGCAAGTTTCGCGCAACGATGCGCATGCGCCACTCGCCCCAGACTACACGGTTTGCGGTTTTCATCTTGGAACGAAGTTTGTTTCAGTTTACATGATACCAGAATGAAATGTCATACCGGAACGAGAATTTCATTCGGATTGAAACCCGGAGTTAACTCATTCCGGAATGACCTGTACGGGTACAAAATTTCGTCTCGGTATCATGTGAACAGATACAGAGAAATATATGGAGATGGAATAAACTCGTTCCAGAATGAAAGTCATTCCGGTATCATGTGAATAGCCCCTTAGTCTTGAATGTTTTCTCTTAAATTGCTCATGAGTTTCGATGTTAACTAGCCGGCTCCTTGTGCTTGGTAAATCAGTTTCAATTAATGGTTCAAATTTTAAGCAGACTGGTTTTGAAACAGTTGCCTGCTAGTTCTCTTAACAATTCAGCTCAACTGCTCACTTTTATACCCGCGTTGGCGTAAAGCAATTGCAATTTCACTTTTAATGAAATTCATCTTGTTTTGTAAAAGTTGGTTCGGACTTCACAATGACGAATTTAGACAATTTAGTTACAAATTTTGCAAGGGCTTGCTCATAGCTCATTTTTTGAAACTATTCAGTAACAATGGGTTTTAATTTTTTTTTTTACTGCACATGCGGCTGCGAACATGCACACAGTGTATTTTGTTAACATCTTTGTGTTATCTCTATTTCTCCGTGTTACTGATATTTAACGGCGACGGTGCTCTCCTGTTTATGAAAAGGACTTTCCTTTCAATTCGTAACAAGTGCTTTCGAAACAATATGTGCAGAGAAAAGTCATCCGCGTTTTTAACAATGGAAGTCATGACGTATTTGGACTCGAACCACAAACTTCCCCCTGCATCACAGGGAGCCCAAACGCTTTATCGGCTGTAACATAATCATTTAATAAAATATTGTTATTTACCTGTTTTCCTGTGTCTTTTTGAGTCGTTTTGGAAAGGATTTGAATCAGAGTGAAGACGGTTGACCTTGCACGTTTCAAATATTATCTTGTCTGCCGCTTCGTAAATACGACGCGCCTATTACGTCTCAAGTTTCCATTATTATTAACTCAAGTTCCCATTATTCTCTCTTCTCGCGGCCGTTAAATTGAAACCCAAGATTCTCCCCCGAGGAGAGTTAATAGTTAATAATAATGGGAGCTCGAGTTAATAATAATGGAAACTTGAGACTTAATAGGCGCGTCGTCGGCAGACAAGATAATATTTGAAACGTGCAAGGTCAACCGTCTTCGCTCTGATTCAAATCCTTTCCAAAACGACTCAAAAAGACACAGGAAAACAGGTAAATAACATTATTTTATTAAATGATAATGTTACAGCCGATAAAGCGTTTGGGCTCCCTGTGGCTGTGTTTACATCAACACCGCAAACCGCAACATGTTTAGAGTAATATGTTTCAATGGAACACGTTTCCGGTAAACTTGTTTAAAATTTCATTGTTCACATTAGTTGTTAATTTCAAAACACGTTTCACGCCTATTTCTATAATTTATTCTGTTTTAAGACGCAGGCAAAAGCTGGCACAAAATCTCCATAATTTCACATGGACCTAAACAAACAGAGCTCGAACTTGCTGTTATAATAATTTTGTGGTTTAATCTCAATTGTCAAGCTCTACGGGAACGAAGGGTGATGCGGTGTTTAACAATAAGACGTTTAGGCATGGTTTAATTCCTACAGTTACCATCCCCCCCGGGGCACACCCCCGGGGATTTGCCATTTTTTCTTCACTTGGCATCCTAATCCCCACCCCCGGGCACAAAGAAAGAGGTAATTCCCCACCCCCGGGGCACTCAACAGCAAGCTGCACCGTTTCTCAAGAAGACAGAAATATTTATTATATAAATCCACCAAACAGTTTACAAAATAGACATGGACTGGACTAGACTCGTATGGTTACAAAGATCAGGAAGCATCTCTCCCATTGTTTTTCTTCTTTGCTCGCGTTTCTTTGGCTTTCATCGCTCCGTTCTCTCTTGCGGTTGTTTCGTGTACTGAGGATGTGTTCTTCCCAACACTTCACATCATCCACTGACAGGCTTTAACTTTGCCAAATTGTTTTCTTCCAGCCAATTACTAACAAATTGTAAGGATTTCCCAGCAAAGAAGTCCGCTTGTTGAGTCATGTCGTCCGCCATGTGCTTCGACGAAATTTTCGCCCCATAATTCCTTGCGCACCTAGATTGTCCCCACCCCCTACCCCCGGGACAAGTCTGCTTGCAAATTCCCCACCCCCGGCCCACAAGGGCCGACTTTGTCCCGGGGTTGCCAGGGGGGGGGGGGGGTGGTAACTGTAGGAATTGAATCATGCATAACGTGTTTCGACTGGTTAAGATCGAAACTACCTCGTGAAATAGTTTCAATCATGCTTAAGTAAACATGTCTCGATCATGATTTGCGCAATGCGCCACCTGATGTAAACACTCGGTTTTATCAGTAGTGAAAGATGTTCCATTCGTGATCGGACTAAACATGTTTCGCTCCAGTGTGAACACAGCATAAATCAAGGCAAGTTTGGAGAACATTTCAACGAATGTACATGTAGTCCTGGTTTTCAATTGATCACTGAAATCTTCAGTGTTTTCTGTGTTAACGTGTCCCCATGTCGCACCCAATTAGTCGTACTCCAAGTTACGGGCTGAGTTATTTCCCCTTGTGGGGAAAAAAGACGAGGAAATCGAGGGGAGTGGGGGGGGGGGGGGGGGCAGTATTAAGATATTTATTTTACTCTAAATTTTAGAGAAGGAAAAACTTTTCAAGTCAAAACAAAGGCCGCTTCATTTGACTGAAGTCGAAAGAAAGAAAAGAGAAATTTTATCAAGTTCGGTTGGCTTTCGAAATCAGTTTGATCGTTGCTAAATTCTAAGGCAGACAGCTAGAGTTGTTACAGAAGATGTCTGACTTGCACAGAGTGCAATGCATAAAGAACAGTTAAGGCTGGTTCCGCATATAATCGTCCCGGTTGTCCCGGTCGTCCGAGTCGTTTCAAAAGTTTTTGCAAACGACTCAGACGATCGGGACGACTCAAGCGATTTGGGTTCTCATATGATCGTCCCGGTCGTCTCGAACGTCAATAGCGCGGTCGTAAACTGTGTCCGACAACATGTTTTGGGCAATAATACTGCATTCTGGGGTAGATTTGGGTCGCGTCGATCGCCTCAGTCGTCCCGGTCGCCTGAGAGTAGTTCTCATATGATCGTCCCCGATTATTTACGATCGTCCCAGTCGTCCGGACAGAACACAGTTCTATCCAAGCGACCGCGATCGTCCCAGTCGTCCGGGTCGTTTGCGATCGTCCCGGATCGTCTCAGAAGTGTTCTCATATAATCGTCCCGGTCGTCCGTGCACTTTTTGAAGCGACTCGGACGACCGGGACGATTATATGAGAACCAGCCTTTAATACTAATCTTCATCCTCTTCTTCATCAAATGATAATAGGCTCTTATTCTTGACCTTCTTCATTGTACTGGTTGGTTTTGATTTCTTTCTGTCATCTTTGGATTTCAAGTCCTTTCCAGTTTCACTCGATTTTCTTTTGGTTGGCTTCTTAAAGAGAATTTTGCCACCTTCCTCAGAGTTAACATTCTTTTCTGCATCTGTTGATTACAAAGATAACATTTCTGTTTTTTTTTTCTCCCTTTTTTTTTTTTGCACTTCTAGATCTACTTTAAATGGGCTATGTCACCATTTTTAGTGTTATTTTAAAAAGCGAAAATACATTTTTATATCAGTGGAAACGCAAAAATAATGGTCCAGGTTTGTTTAAAATTACAACAAACAACAACAACAACAACAATTTATTCAACAAGAAACAACAACAACAATGTATTCTTAGTATAATAATGAAAGAGTTGACTGATTTGTTTGCCCTGCAAATAGCTGGAAAGCTAATCGGGGCGGGGCAAAACAAGTACATGAAAAATACAAATATCTACAAAATCAAAAACCTTATACTATTGAAAGGCCTTGCAGATTGCACATAATAATGAATAAAAACACAGAAGTTAAGTGATCTAATTGAATTAAGACAAGGATTCTCTGACTATAGTAAGTGTATCTATGTACTTTTACTTTATTAATAATCATGGAGATTTGAATATAGTCATCCTCCTTTTCTAAAATATTGAATAGCAATTTACGGAGAGCTCTTTTGAAAGCATTCCTAGGAAGATCCGTTATATAGCGTGGTATCTTATTCCACAGCTTTACTCCGAGCCGAGGGAAAGAATTGTTTAATATTTCTAGTCTGGAACATTTAATATAATGAAATTAAGGCCCCGACCACACTAATGCGTTTTCAAAAGTCTCCGTTTTCATCTCGAAGAAAACGAAGCAAAATATTTTCGCCCACACTAGCGTTTTCGGATCGTTTTCACCTGTCCACACTAAAACGGTCGAAAACGATGAAAACAACTGGGACCGGGGATTGCGCATGTGTTAAAGATGATAGATGCTCTGATTTGGACTGGAACCGATGGCACGTGACGCACTCAGTACGTCATCGTTTTCAAAAGAGATTTTACGTCACCGTTTTTAAAAGTCTTCGTTTTCACCTGTCCACACTAGAAACGAAGCGTTTTCAAAACGATGCGTTTTCAAAAGTCTCCACTTTTGAAACCGTTTTCGAAAGCCTCCGTTTTCATCAGCATTTTCGTGCGTTTTAGTGTGGATGATAGGCGAAAACGCATCAAAATGTATGCGTTTTCAAACGAAAACGCATTAGTGTGGTCGGGTCCTAATATATATAGATAGGCTGAGCCCAACAGCGTAGCTCTCTGAACATAAAGCCGATGACAAGCTCAACTAAGGTGAAAGCCGGTCGGAAGCACAAGGATTAAGAATGACGACCGGGCTATTTTTCAATTTTAGCAATTCTCAAAAACAGTATTACCGGACCGTCTGCACAGTACATTTAGAAATTCTTTAAAATTCCGCCTCCTCGACCGGTTCGGCTCATCCTCGGTGTAAAAACCTGCCAAGTCACTAGTGACGTAAACAAAGAAAACAAAAGGTACTGAAACAACAAAACAAAGAAAGAAGTCACAGGTTTCTACACCGAAGTAAACCCGCCGCTTCTCAAATCCGAATAGAAAATACTGCCCCGCAATGACAAAAACGTATGAAGTTCCTCGAAGCAAGATTTTATCCCTGAAAGCTCTTCTTTTTCCACTATAGCGGCTTCTGAGTATCCCTTAATTAGTATCCCTGTCTTGAGTAGCAAACCAAACCATGAAAAAATGCAGGGATAAACGACGTTGCAAATGGTTTTCTTCGCTGTAAAACACAACAAGAACTGCAGCTGGCGTGACATTGGCCATGTAGCCGCGCGAAAAACAAAGCCTCAGTTTCAAAATTGCTAAGATCCCGGATAATGCGTGACGTCATACGCGCATGTTTTCCAACGTCATACGTGCCTGCGGGCTAGCCTTGCGCAACGCTCGCTCGGACGGACACAAATGTACGGACGAGCCCGCGAAACATTCCGCTAGCCATGACCATGAAAAATGACGGGCATAGTTTCTATTAGTATGGAGCTACGCGAGAGCTCCGCTATAAACAAGTGTCTATGACTACAGATGGCCAGGATGGAAGTGGATTGCAACTTGAAAAAATTGGCCATTTTTTTTCAAGTTTGTTCAAAGTGTTTTGGGAAATTTGCTAAAAACTGATTATGGTTTATTCTTTCTACAAGAACTTACTTGATATCTTGTTCTTGGTGTTCTTAGAGCATTTTGTGTTTGAAATAAGATGCTCAGTTTTAATTCTAGCACAGTCTGCGACAAAAACATACAAATCGCCATGACAGAGCCCTTTGAGTGGCTATGTCATTGTTTTTAGCTTTACTTTTCGGTTATAAGCCCTGAGCTTATACAACTTCGTAAGGGTTCTTTTGGCTGGCAAGCAAAAAACATTGAGATAAATAAGCATTGTTTAAATTAATTTGGAGCAAATTTTTGTTAAGAATTGTGGTGTGCTAATATACAGTGGAATGTATATGAGAAGGTACATCCAGAATGATGTTTTGTTACCAAACTGATTGGGCCTATAACCGGGGTAGGGGGAGGGGGGCTTATAACTAATTTTACTGTATTTATAACAGTGGAAACCCAAAAATAACAGTCCAGTTTTGTTTAAAATTGTTAAGGTAAGTATCTTGGGTTGCAGATAGCTAGGATGGAAATGGGATAAGCAAAGAAATATTAACTAAAGCAACAAAATGATGGACAAGAATGGCAATTTGGATTTCTTGACCGCCTGTCATAAAATCAAATTTGATGAACTGTGATCCACTTTCATCCTTGTAATCCTACACTTCTCCACATCTCCAAACTGCCTGCTTTGTTGTGCTCTATAGAATCTTTTTATCCAATTTAGTTGTATACTTGGTGGTATTTAGTGATATAACAGGGAAAATAAGTAAGCAAAATTTTGTCACCATGGGACAAAATTCAGATTGTGGGACCATGCAAACCTGGATAGGTTTTACCCCCAATCATGTTGCTAAAGAGAATTTTTATATTGACATTGGGGAGGGATAATTTAAATAATTCTTTTTTGTATTAAACCCGTGACAAACAAAGCTAGAAGTCCATGCAAGTTGGAAACTTGTGTCGACTTGTAACTTTCTTTTACAACTAGTCTACCCCCTACACTTGTACTTATAAGGACTTGAGTTAACTTTGACAACACTCAAATTCATATACTGTACTGTAGCATAAAAAGCAATTTATGTTTCTTTTTGCTATCCATAGCAAATGTTGATAAATATACTTCCTCTGTGTGAGGAGAGTAGGCCACTATACACATCAGGGAGGGGGAAGAGGGGAGGTATGTCCAGAAATGCACACTAATGAGATTCATGCTCTTTATGATATACATCATGAAGTGTCCCCTAGACCTAATTCTCACCTAAACACAAGCAATTCTGTCAAACATGAAGTCATATGGAAATTACAAATAATTGTGTGTAATATGAAGTGCCCAAGGTCCGAGTTACATGCATTTCTGGACATAAGTGGAAGGGGGGGGGAGTGGGTAGAGATTTTCAGTGTCTAGCCTAGTATCGGGTTGCAAAATCAGCTGAACATGATCTGATATAGGGTAAGGGGGTCAGAGTCCCAGCAGCACATCCCCACCCAAAAATATACAGAGTACCCCCCCCCCCCCCCCCCCCGGTATATGCATGCTGGACTACCTAATGTAAATTGATGACAGGGCTGTCAATAAACCCAGGGGAAGTAAGGGAGTGTTTACATGGTACCAGTATAACTAATACTTAATACTTAACTATAACTAATACTTAGGTTCTAGTATGGCATATTTCTAATACTCAATGCATCTCAGTAGGAAGTACAATAGTAAAAATACCTAACTAAGTTACTATAAGTTACCTGCCTAACTTATATACAATGATATTAAATGTCATCTAACAAAAAAAAAAACACTCCCTAAAAAGTAAGGTCTTTAATTCCGGACTTATGATGTCCTTCAATCACCAGATGGGCCTTAAACATATTGGCTTACAGTATACACATGCTACAGACGATGTGTTTGCTGTAGTGAGCTTGCGATCGATAAGTGAGCCAGGCGCATGTAAATAATGGTATTTTTGTTCATGTCGTTGGCGCGGGTTAGGAGTATTGCGGTTGCATATTCCCATGGCCAATCTGCTGTAATGGTGTTGAAATTACGCTCTGAATGTAAACAACCACCAGAAGGCCAGAACTCTGCTTTTTTCAGGTGAAATTAGTCCAGTTTCTTAGGATTAGTACAAACTCGATGAGGGTTTGTGATATTATTTGTTATACGATAAAATTAGGCAAATCTGAGCGAGAAAAATATATATATATGCCCCCAGCCCTTCAAATGTTTGATCTGAAATCCACTTCCATCTTTGTAATCCTACACTTACAATGTAATCTCCAAACTACTGCTGCTGTTTTGTTCTACAGAATCTTTTGGTGGCATTTTGTGATATAAGAAAATATGATAAGGCTGCCAACTTTTTCCGAGTGATAGGCAGGATTTCCGAAGACGATCCGACCAAATCCGAAGAGAACCCGATCTGTTCCGAAGATGTCCGAAGATGTTCCGAAGAATTCGGAAGTTTAACAGAAATAAAATACACACTGCGGTTATAAACATGACAAAACAACGCATGTTGTAAAAAAACTTTGATTAATGACTTGACGTTTTGTATGCTTCAACATACATGTACATTTAACAAGGACCTCAGACCTCGGGTGTTTAATAACATCCAGCTGTAATTGTAATGTTCAGAACGATAAAAACCTACAAAAAAGTGCCATATTTTCATAAATGTAACTATATTTTTAATTGGATGATGCGATCAGTTAAGGCTGATAGCTCAAATTTGTAAGTCAGGCGTTATCGATTCGTTCATATATAGGCGTGAGTAGTCGTGAGAGTTTTGGACTCGCAGGGGTATATTATGATAAGCGAAATTTTGTTTTCATTTCAGCGGGAGAGTGTCCCTCTAACTTTCTTTTGGAGCACTAAGAGCTTAACAAGATGAATTGTTTCAAACCTTGTATTTTATCGTTTTCTTCCTTCAAACGCGTGAGGAATGCATCTGCCTCTGCTTCGCTGACATTTGATCCCAAAATTACTGTCGGTTTCTCGTCTTCATGCTCTTTGTCGTCTAAATTAGATGATTCAGTCTCTTCGAATTTCGTTTCAACCGTAGCAGATTCTTGATAGCCAACCTTTTCCTTGAATTTTTCAATAAAAGATGGAGCCTTGGGCTGCGTGAATGAGACATTTCTGCCCGCCATGTTGGAAACCAAACTGGTTACCAGTCTTCTAAGATTTTCGAGCTCATCCGCTGCCCTGAACGAATGTGGACTTCATGGGCCGTGTCCTCCGATCCTCGCGCGGGGAAGAGTTCAATCATGAGTATTAGTTTTGACAGATACCATGCACCTCTTCAGAATACAACTTGAAGGGATGATGAGAGGGCCCAACAGAAAATCGGACACCTTATTGAGAATTATATAACGTAAAAAATGGATTACCTTATTTATTTGATTAAGGGACGGACCATTAGAAAAGTGATGGGGGGTGTGGGGGATTTTTATCTTGCACGATTTTTTTTTCGCCCATTGCTTGTGCAGGATTTTTTTTTTGCAGGTGAAACCCTCTGCACGAATTTTTTTTTTCAGACAAATACTGTTTTGTTTGTCATTTACTAATTCAGTTCATGTTGGTAACAGTTAAAGTTTTAACAATCACTATAGTTTTGTATCAATGAACTTTTTCATTGTGTTATAGAATTTTTCATCAAGGGGACCCCTCTATTTTTATTGTGGGCACAAAGAATTTTTTAAATTAAACAAATATTAATGTGTTAAAAAGTTATTTTATATTGAAACTGTTTATGGATAATTACATGACAAAATATTTTAAAAAATAATTTAAAATGTTTATACTACAATTATAAGAATACCTAAAATACTATGGATGGACTATAATACAGCTAAAAAATCTATCATTTGTAACAATAATGTGGAATAAAACTTTTTTGAATCTACTGGTTTTGCATGTTGGCAACTGAAATTTGCGATTCAGGCTATTGAATTGAAAATATGAATTCATTATGTCACCTTATAGTTGTCATTTCATGCAGTGTGAGGCAAACACTTCAATGAACACTATCAAATGTCTTTATTTATAAATAATAGTATAGGAAGGCCCCAAGAATGTTTTGAATTTTTGAAACGCCAAGAGCGCTATTTTCAATACGCACTTTGGCAGCTTTATGTTAAATAACAACCACAATAGGACTTCTCCTTCTGCATGAATTTTTTTTCTTTGCCTTGAACTTTGCACGAATTTTTTTCCTGGCATTTTCCTTGCACGATTTTTTTTCCCACTCCCCCCCCCCCCCAATCACTTTTTTAATGGTCCGTCCCTAAGCGCCCAACCTCGAATAAGCGCCCACCTCGAATCGCCTGCCCAACCCCTCTAGGAGGCTGCATCAGAGAGTTCGCTAATTGACCTTAGTGACAATGAGATTGAAATTGACTAAGTACAACTAAGAGACTTCCTCGAAGACGAAGTTTTCCGAAGTATTTTAAAGAAACTTTCAATGAACAGTTAAAATTCTGCTTTGGTTTTGTTATTATTTATTGTTTTGTTGCAAAATAAACTTACTACTTGCTGAAAATGGTGATGAAAATTTAACAAGCGCCCAGCCTCGATTAAGCGCCCACCTCGAATAAGCGCCCAAGGTCCAAAAATGTAATAAGACCTAATAAGCGCCCTGGGCGCTTATTAAGTTTTAATACGGTAGTTGGTTAGCATTCGGTTAGTTAAAGCCTAGCAGTTCACATAGTTAAATTTGGGCCTAAATAATCCGAGAAGCTATGTGGTACTCTGGTAGTGGTCCGGTATAGTGTAGGCTCTGTAATCCCGTAAGCTTAGTTGAAGCCACAGTGCTTTTGTCTTTAGAACCACTAATTTCATTGGACCTGGGTATCACGCAGATGTATTGTTTTCAGGGCCAGGGTCCATAGTCCTGTTGTTTGTTCCATTGTTTTCTCAGCCAACCCTGTGAGGCGTTCCGCGACGAACATGTCGCCTCTATTTTTTAAAGTGTATATGACAGTGATTTTTTCATTTGTTTGATCGAATCTACATGATGTTCTGATAAGAAAATGGAAAAAAATTTCGATATCGATTTTCCTTCTCAGCGTTTCGGCCGTCTAAAAACGTGAAATTTCACTTTATTTATTCATTTATTTATTTTCCAAATACGTGCTCTCCATCGCTTAAATTACACACTTCCGGTGTGTTACAAAACCGCGCAAAAAGAAAGACTGGAAATAGTCCGCTGTGACGTCAATACAAGAATGCCAGTGTCGCGATTTCTCAGTTCCTCCGTTTTTTGTTGCGTGTTGCTACAACCTTAGACAACGCACCCTAATAGAACCATGTTTCTTCCTCAGGGCGCATCAAAAAATGTGAGGAACTGAGAAACCTCGACACCGGCATCAGTTGTATTGACGTCACAACGGACTATTTCCAGTCTTACTTCTTGCGCGGTTTTGTAACACACCGGAAGTGAAATTTCACGTTTTTAGACGGCTACAACGTAGAGAAGAAAAATCGATATCGAATTTTTTTTTCCATTTTCTTATCAGAACATCATGTAGATTCGATCAAGCAAATAAAAAAATCACTGTCATATACACTTTAAGGGAAAGGCGAAGTAAATACCAAAAACATTCGTGCAAAGCTGTTGCAGAAGAGATAGCCTGCAATGCAGGCGTTTATTAAATGATGGGGCGAAATTTCGAGGACGCGCGCGCGAGGGCAACACGCGAAGGGGAGAAAACGCCTGCAGCGGAGACCCTCTCTCCTCCGCAGAGGCCTCCCAGTCACGCTCCACGCTTGGCAAAAAAACGCGCGGAGGCTGGGTAGAGGTAAAAAGTAAAGCGCGTGGGGAACTCTGGGAAGGGAGAAGAAAGAAGGGAGACCTCTGCCAGATAATGTGCGGTTCTCTGGTGGGATTTGCGGTTCTGTGGTTATGGCTAAACCAGTCAACGATGTTGACGATTTCGAATGTTCTTTTAAAGATCTGAGTATAGAAGGTTAGTAGATGCAATTTGATGAAGTTTCGGTCCTTATTAACGGAGTTTTGACCATTCGTGCTTTTTCGTGATTGTCCGCCATTTTGGATTTAGTTCTCTTTCTAACATACGCTGTGTTTCTCCCTCTCACAAACGATAACATCGAAGTTGATGATGGTTGCCAGCCTCTTAGTAGCACCCCGGTTAAGGATAGAGCAAGTGGGTCTGCAGGAAAGCATTCTTTTGATGCCGAATACAAAATCTTCGAACGAACCAGTTATCCATTGCAGATACTTGCCTTTTTGTCTTTTATTTAGAAGTTCTGTGTTTTGCTATTGTTTTTTTTTCAAGGTGACAAATTCCCAAGACAAAGCCTGATGATCATCAGTCAGTTAAAATATTTCACGCAGTTGTTTGAAAATATAAATTAGAGTTCAAACAATCATTTCAGCTATATTTGTTTCTGCATGGACTAAATGGTACTGTATGTTAAATTCAGAGCTTGTTTTATTCAAAATTTTGCAATAAATATTATGTAGGGGTGAGTGGCTTAGCTTTCTTAAATATATACAATAAATATACTGCTACAGTGTATCCTAGAAATTTGCTCATTAAATGGTTATTTATAATTATGATTGTTTTCATGACTGAGTTTACTCTTAAGAGGAAATTATTAGTCTCTGGTTTGGATGTGAGAGGGAATTTGTAATTGCTACACTTATATCCTGTCTGGATATGAGAGGGAACTTGCTGGCTGTATTTCCCAGTCTGGGTGTGAGAGGGAACTTGCATGACCCGTTTATGAAACTGTTTAAAGCGAGGCTTTGCATGGTTAATCTATGGGTTATAGCTAATATGGCTGCGGTGTGATTAAAGGCCCATTGTGTGTAACAATATTTCTTGGGTCTGACAACTAGCCGACCATCCGTAAGAAATTGTTTTATGAAAAAATACCTTTCATTGTCTAAAGTTGTTAATCCATTAGTACCAATAGTGACCAGCATGCAGTTTCTCAAAATTGCATTGCGGTTAAAGGTCAAGCAAATTTAAGGAACAATTCAACATTTTTCCCCAGTTTGTTTTACTAGTAAGGAGAAATTTTAAATAAGAGGCATAAATAGAAACATCTTTTGTTGTTATTATCACTTTTTAGGTACTTCTACAAAGCTTTCATGCCTTTTTACTTTAGTTCTGTCCACATTACACACCTAATGTAATGTAATGTGAGCTCCCGCTCTTTCGCTCTTCCCATCGTTCCCCGCGCTCCCATTTTCTCTTTTACTGTTCTTTACTGATAGGAGCCTCTGCGGAGGAGAGAGGCGGAGACCCTAGTTTTCCGTCTCGTTAAAGTCCCATTGGCTTAGAGCGCCCCTTGGGAATTTATTCTGTCACCTTCATGCATAATCTGTCAATCAATGGAAATTCGAGTCTTGTAAACAAAAATCACGTGCAGCATGTTATCAGAAACAGATGACATGTCAGAAGAATTATTTGAATCGTGCTTGCACGAAGTTTTGACAGGGTTGAGTTCAAAGGGATTGTCGTATACTTTGAAGCCAGACCAACAAAAAGCATTGCGCCATCTTTTTGAGGGAAAAGATGTGATGGCAGTATTGCCAACTGGATTTGGAAAAAGTCTGATTTTCCAGCTCTTTGTGCTCATGGTTGCCCGGCATAGTAAATCGAACCCAATCGAACTAAATTTCAATCGAACTCAATCGAACTCAATTCATAGATTGAGTTCGATTGAGTTCGGCAATCGAACGAAATCGAACTCACCGAAAAGAAAAAAAAATCAATCGAACCCAATCGAGCGTTCGATTTTCGAACTCGTGATTTGTGTAAAACAGGCGTTGAAAATCCATAACCAGATCCTGGAAGCTCGAGTTACTTCAGTCCGGAGTGTAGCGCACGTGTTTTTCGTAAACGAAGAAATTCCGGAGAAATGGCTTCAGATGCGCTGTGGATTGTAAGCTTCAAATGCGTAGTAAAGGGCTACCAGGAATGCCGATTTGACGTCATTGTATTTTTGCGTAAAAGTAACCCTTAGAGTTGTCTTGCCGCAATTGTAAGTTAGCTGAAAAAGGAAAGGGTACAACGGTTTCCGAACTCAGTCGAACACAATCAGATAGATTGAGTTCGATTGAGTTCGATTTGTTCGATTGAATTCGATTTGTTCGGAAATCGAACTCACTGAAAGTCCGGTGTTCGATTTCGTTCGATTGCCGAACTCAATCGAACTCAATCCACAGATTGAGTTCGATTGAGTTCGATTTCCGAACGTTCGATTTACCGTGCGGGGTGGTTGGGGTGCGAAGAAGACGACAAGGAGGAACAGGCTTCGCTTGTATTGCGGTTGTTTCCCCTCTACAAAGCATAATTCACGATCAAGTAGTGGAGGTTAATTCAATGGAAATGACAGCGTGTGATTTAAACGAAAAACTGGACTGTTTGGATGAACTACCACATCGTGTACGCGTCAGCTGAAGCCGATTCACCAACTCGCTGAAATCTCTAGATTCTTTGTTCAACGAAAATTTGGCAGGGTTTATCGTCGACGAAAGTCACACAGTTGAAACGTGGACGGGGCAGAGGTAAGCGTGTTCGCCACTTATTCAAATTTGCATCGTTTGCTTTATGCAACTATAAACCTAAAGCTTATTTTTTTTTTTAGGTCTGATGCTTCGAACAATAAATGTCAAGGAAACGTGTTCCGTGCTTCCTTTGGAGAACTTGCTACGCTGCGATCCTAAGGTCCATTTATTTATCGATTTTCCTATGTTTATATCGTATTTTTTATTCCATTTGACCGCTTTTTAAATTTCCTGTGCAGTCACTTGACTAAAAGGATGAATAAATGTACTATAAATTAGCTTGGATAAAAATCGAAACTGTAATATTTATTAAACTTATAGGTTTTCCCTGTAGTCACTATAATGTTTATAGATCTGCACGGAAGCTGTTATTGCTCATTGTTATTAATACAGCGCTGTCACGTAATTAAATTGGGGGCGTAGTTGCGGTTTCATGTCAATCAATTTTTTTGACAGTTGATACAGCGCTGTCACGTAATTAAATAGCGAAGCGCGCAATTACTATTTATAGAACCAAAACTCAGACAAACAAACCAAAAGTGACTCTCAGGGGATTCCTAATAACGAATTTCTATTGTCAGAAATGCAAGAATAAACAAGAATAAATTATAAACTCAGACAAACATGAGTACTGACGTCATTTGTGCGCTTTGCTATTGGGGGCGTGAATGGAAAAATGGGGTCTCCGCTGCAGGCATTTCCTCTCCCTTTCTCCCCTCGCGCGCGCGTCCTCAAAATTTCGCCCCATCATTTAATAAACGCCTGCATTGCAGGCTACAGAAGAGAAAATATACTCAGCAAAACGGAATAAAAAAAACCTAGTGAAAAGGGAAATTCTTGCACAACATTAACCTGGAAGTGAAAAAAAATTCTTGCACAACATTAACCTGGAAGTCGCGAGAATAAAAAAATCCATAAATCCATAGATAGCTGAATGAAGATTATTATTAATTATTATTATTAATGATTATCATTTTCATGTATTATAACACATAATAGTGGTAAATTTCACGATTGAAAATTTCTTTTTGCCTTTGTCTCAGCCATATTTTGAAAAATTAACAGCTTGGGGGAAATGCAACTGAGGAGGCAAATTATGGTTTCATGCGTTTATGTGACTGAATCCCGGGGGGAGTACTCTGTATACTTTCGGTTGGGGGTGTGCCGCTGGGGCTCTGAAACCCTTACTCTATACTAGCCTGCATGGGAAGGCTCTTTCTCTTCCGTGTTTCAATTACCATTCTAGACTTAATTCTTCATACTACCGGGTCAGTTTCCCGGCAAATAATACTCTATTCTAGGCCAAAACTCTGATTTCTATACCATATTCCAGACTAAACTACTTAAAAACCATCCATTCACAGCGGCACTTACCCGACTCTTACCTGGCTTATATATGAGAAACCTCCCCCCCCCGGGGGAGGGGACTCAAAACATCAGAGGAATGTCACATGTAAGTTACGGCGCCTAGGGCATGTTGATTCCTATTTGAATTAAATCGATGTCATGACTCTTTTTGCAAATTAAACTTGCGGAAGCACATATGAGCATGCAAATTTGGAGTTCATACCACAGTTATGTAACTAAATTTGCAAGGAAAAGTTGCCGACTGTCGTTACTGATCGTTTAGTATTAATGGCTTAATGTTATCCATCTCGTGACCCACTTAAATGTCAGAGGTGCGTCCTCCGGGGAGGTACTCTGCAAATTTTTGGGTGGGGGTGTGCCATTGGGACTCTGAGACCCTTAACCTATACTAGACCATTTTAGCTGCATTTTGCAACCCTATTCTAGACTAAACACCGAAAAACCCTACCCTATCCTAGACCTATTCCACACTCGCTATTTTCCAGAAACTCGTTCACTATCACAGTTATTAGTTTACAGGGGTCAGTAAAAATGCCGTACTGCCCACCGTACCGATTTTTAAATGCCATTTGCCAGTAAACCTTGTCTAGACTAAATTATTCACGCAACTGATCGGTTTCGCGGAAAATGATACCCTATTCTAGACCAAAAATCTCTGATAACTATACCCTATCCCAGACTAAACTGCCTGAAAACCATACCCTTCGTCACAGCGGCACATACCTATATAGCTCATATATGGGAGTACCCCCCCCCCCCCCCCCCGGGGATGCGTCCACAACATACACCAGTGCATGGCGCAAGAATAAATATTAAACTGACTCATACCTTGGTCAGACTAGGTCGTGTGATCAACATTTATGTAAGGGACCAAGAGAACGAATCCAACTTTCCCAGATAATGGCCTCGCAATTAGAAGTTCAACACAATTTTTTTATTGTTTATACCCTAAATGACTTTTCTGCAAACAAGAGGCTCCTAGCAGCCTTTACTCACGCGCATGCGTAAGTTAGTTTTATGATACATTTTAAACATGATAAGACTGATAAGAAGATGTCCGACATGGCGAAGAGTACTCCTTTCATTCAGTCATCGTTCCTGCAAACCACGTTAATTACTATTGATTGTTTTGGAAATGAAGGCTGTACCGCAATGAAGGGAATGATTCTTCTAAGTCTTATATATACCAAACATGAAGAATTGCTAATGTAAGTAGGGTTGTAGGAAACGCTGTCGTGACACTTGAGTAACGCTCTTTTACCGGAAGTGAGAGTAGCCGGAAGTCGCTAAACAGGAAGTGTAGTGGCAGCGCTATAAACCGGAAGTGTACAATTTAAGATATGCGTGCATAAATTTGCATGCAAAATCGTGACACAAAAAATAAAAATAATAAAAATAACAAGAAAAACGGTGCCGCTTCGCGCATGAGTAATAAAATTTACCGACACTGTGCCGAAAGTCCAATATCGGAAGCACATGCGACAAAGTGCAAACATTAATGTTTTATGCCCGTAAAGTTCTGCCCCAGAAGTTCCGTAAGATACGTAGGTAGATATAACATGAAAATGCTTTTATCTCGCACAAAACAGTTTTCTTTTGCATATTTTGTTTAAAAGAGACGCAAAAATATTACAACACTAAACCCCTGATCACTTCGTAAAATGTCATCGTAAATTTTTTAGCTCGTATTGCGAAATTCAGAGCACCCAGGCAACCAATCCGAATGACCCTTTTCTGCATGAATATTTGTCGAACATTCAAGCATATTAATTCATTGTCAAAAATACCTTCAAAAGGCCACAGAAAATGTTGTCTTAATTTACGAAAAATGAGCTTTATGAATTGTAATAAGAATACGATTTCTGATGAAGGAATTCCATGTCAGTCAAAAAATACTACATACTGTGAAAGGCATTAAATTCAAATTGTGATTTATTGAACCATCATAGGTCGCTGTCCTTTTCCTAATGGTTTTCATAACACCTTTTTATTTCTGACGAGGCTCTAATATCTGTCATTTATCACTGAATTGGGAACTTGTCATCGATGTTTGGCATAAATTCAAGTTTATTGTGTTTGTGGTTCAAACGGGAAAGAAACTTGTTATCGATTTTTGACATGAATTCTGAATACATAAAGCAGAAAATGTTTCTCTAGTAGTTGATAGCAAACCATTATGTTTCAACTTGTATGAAAGATGCGAGTACTTCAGTAATGTAAACTGAGATATAAATTCATAGAACATTAATTTTGTAGACTCCGTGCACAACGGTTAGGCTATTAACATTCTAAACATTCAAGGCCTGTAAAAATATTTGGTATGCATTTAAACTTTATTGAGCTCTTGATTATTACTGCACCGAACTTAGTGACGTGTGTACGAAAATTTTACTGTCACTTGTGGTATTCCATGACCTACTCTAATTGACAGTGCCCATAATGCAAAATTATATTCATAAACAGGCACGCCTGGGTTAGGGATGGACCATTAGAAAAGTGATGGAGGGGGGGGGGGGGGGGAACTTTGGGAGAGGCAAGAATTTTTTTTTTGTCCACCTAAGGTGGAAATCTTTTTTTTTTCACTCGATGGCTGGAATATTTTTTTTAATAGTTTATTTTTTAATTGTCCTTGGGCAGATTTTATTTTTTGCGATAATGCGTGGGAATTTTTTTCCTTAATAATTTACTGGGAATTTTTTTTTTTTTGCTTTTACCCCCCCCCCCCCCCCCATCACTTTTCTAATGGTCCATCCCTTATGTTTACTCGCGGTTTTGGAATTGAACAAGAATTTTATCTGTTCTACGTTATTTGGGCTTTTATTACTGAAAGATACATGTATACAAGCGAAAAACCGAAGATTTTATTTTCAGAATCAGTTTCAAAAGTCCATAGACCAATTTTAAGGGAATGGAGTGACAACAGTTTTTCATCCTGTTGATAAATACAGTACAATTTTTATTGAATCTGGCAGGCGAAAAAATCTATAAAGCTCCATGGAGTCTGTGGAATGTATTAACGACAATTTATTAATTGATTTTAGGGTTTCTTTTTAGAAATTTCTCACCGTCCCAGTACTCAATAAGGCAATCTTGGTCATATTTTCTAGTTATAAGCAAAATATAAATATAATATTTTTTTTTTCGTAAAATAAGCGCAAGACATCACCTGTTCTCTCTGAAATCGTGAAAACTAAGCCTTCACGGAAAATACGGATCAAAATTATTCAGTCACGTATGCAATGAAAATAAGAGAGTGGCACACATTCCTGGATTTACAAATTAGAATCGACCTTTCTTTTCTTCGCTTGTCAGCATTTGAACTTATTAAGTAAATAATTCATTAACTACGGTGTAAAACAATTTCTTTTTTCAACGTAAAACTGAATGACATTGGCCAATGGACGCAAGGACTTTTCAAGCTTGAAGTATATGTAGGTCACAGATAAACTACTTAAGGCATGTTTACTTCCTGCTGTGAATAATAATAGATTTTTATTCAGAATTGTTTCACTCGCGACTAGCCACCGCGATAAAACCACATTACGCGCGAATATGTTAAAAAAATATTCTAGTTTCAGTAAACCAACCAATTTCCTTATGCCTATATTTCACCAGAATTAAGTTAAGAACACATATAAAAGAGGATAGCCGTTGACATTTCTGATTAACAGCACCAAACAGTTCATAATCGTATTTTCGCTACGATTGTTTGCCGTTGACCGCCGCAAAGCCGCACTTCAAATTGCGACTCAATGTTTAATAACTTAGACGCCAACAGTAACTATCGGCTTTCGGTGCATTTTGAGATATAAAGTCCGGGGCTACGACAAATTTAATGGCATACACACGACATTGGTTCTGATCATTATCATCGATATCGACTGCATTGGTAAATGCGTTTGTTTTTACAATTTCGTCCACATATAATCATTAAATTGCTGCATTCGACGCAATTCGTCAAAGCAAAGCAAATTGTTTTTGTCGATTTGCGCGCCTATCTCCCACTAGGAAACACTCTGATCGATGTTTTCAGTTGGGCGATAATTTTTGCAAAATTCTCAACAAAACAGGTGCTCCATTCAATGCAAGAGGCAATTACGCAAATGAGGACTGGAACGCTGATGTCGCTACGTGCATTGAACAGACTGTAATCTTTCATGATCATAATAACACAGTAAGAGGCAAACTTCAGAATAATTACGAGTTTCAAATTTCCATATGACTCTGGATATATTTCGATTTTAAATTTGCCGTGTCATGCAACCATATTGCCATAAGATAAATTACCATTATTTAATCTTAATTTTCTTTACCGGCCTCTGAATTTTTAAGTAAGACAATTTAAGAAAACAAGAGATAAATTATCCAACGCGCTTTAAATTGACACAGCATTGCCCGAATACACCTCTTTTTTAGCGCGTTTTATCGGAAAAAGACCGCTTATTCAGATTGCATTCAAGAGGTGTAAAAATGAAAATAGAGGCCCCAGGAGAAAGAGATCGATGGAAGGATAAAAAAATAAAGCGTGATAATTGTTCTGTCGGTAAATTAACCGCCGTTTTTTTTACTGAAGTACGCAATTTTTAGATAAGTCACAAAACCCAGTTAGAAAAACTAGTCAGGTATTTAAAAAACACGGGAAGATTTTTTTAGTCTAAAAAGACAATATTTAGATCATATATTTAACATTTATTTTAAGTTAAGACCAGTCAACATTACGGAAAGTCTCGAAGTCTTGCCGCCCAGACTAAAATCGCATTTGTCTTAATTAAAACGAGATTATGTCACTTTTGAACAGGTTTTGCAAACAGACGGGTTTTAAGGAAATTTTTCAAGCGATTTTGTCCGGGTGTTAGCTGTCTTAGCTTGCAGTTAGATTGACAGTGAATCCGATGCTGTAGCTAAATATTGACTACAGTGTACGTTACACTGCTGTGTATTTGGATAACAGGAACTTGGCAATAAGAATCCACTGCTCTCTCAAAACAAACACTGTATATATTAGCGCGGTTTGACAGCTTTCTTGGTCTAAAACACTGCATAAATTTGACTTTCAATTCTCAAAAGCGGTGCAGCGAATCAATTTACGAATCCCGAAACCAGACGGCCCCAAAGGGCTTTGTTCTTGGAGCATTATATAAATAATCAAAAAGTATTCTTAGCACAATAGCTCCTTCCTAGCTTTAGTTTTTCGTTTCCGTTTTTCCGTTTTCTTTGTTTTGCTATTCGATGCTTTATCAAGCTGTGGAAACTGGTCGAAGTTGCAATATATATTTCGTTTACTCCTCCTTCGGATGTTTAGCGACAGCGAGGCGAAAAAACATTAATTTCCAAGACAAATTATCTTTGCGCTTGCCGCAAAGCCCCTGCAAGCTAGAAGACCACAAACAAATATTTCTTATTGTTGTCGTTAATTAGAAATTGTGATAGGTAACACTTACAACGCACTTTTAGTCGCTTTCCTTCTCAAACGACAAGATCATTAGGTAAAAGAAACTTGCAAAATTCACGGCTCCTTCAATGTCGTCGACGTGTTATTAGAAATTTAACCCTCAACGAAACACATTACTTTAACTAATTCAGATGATTATAGTTTTCATTCTTACCGGTAATCAAAGACTTTTTTGATGGAAAAAGAATTTTTGCCAAATAAAGTCTTAAATAGAAAATTCAAAATAGACTAATTAATAGACACTCGCCATTCACAGAGCAGGCAAATCACAAAGCAGATGTCACCACCCTCGATACGTTTAAAGAGCGGTGTCAATGCGTGGTATAGGTCACTTGGCGACAGGAATCGCTAAGTGCACGTGTGGTGGTGCGAGCATTTTGCGCCGTTGTTTAATTCAAGCACAGATTCAAGTCGCGCTGCGGTAAACGCGAGGAGAGAATTAGTGCAACCGGGCGTCAACATGAATGAGTCGAGCTCGCCGAACCATCGCTGTGGCAACAGCCCAAATGGAACATTTGGCCTGCCAAACATGATTGCACAGGCGAGTTTTGTTATTTTTATTCTTATTCTCGATGTCTGCGGCAACTGTCTTGTGATCGGAGCGATTCTACGCTATCGACGCCTTCGCACCATCACAAACTACTTCATCATTTCGCTGGCCGTGTCGGATCTCCTCATCGCGGTGCTGTCGATGCCGTTTCGCATCCATCACACTCTGAATTCTCTGTGCTGGGATCTCGGTATCATAATATGCGAATTCTGGGTTTTCGTGGACCTCCTTTGCTCGTGCGCTTCCATCACGAATTTAAGCCTGATATCCGTCGATCGATTCCTAGCGCTAACCTTTCCACTCAGCTACAGGAGCCTCATGACCAAGCGCAGAGGAGCAGCCGCCATTGCGTTCGTTTGGGGATATTCCGGGATCATCAGCGCGCTTTCGTTAACGAACTGGTCCGCAGAGGCAACGACGACAGCGGATAGGGGACAGTGCATAAAATCGGACAAATATTATTACACGTTCGCTATCACCGCAGGCTTTTTCCTGCCGCTGACAATTCTCGTCATTAACTACTCACTGGTGTTCAAAGTCGCCTTCACTCAAGCTAAAAAGTTGCAGCTACTTAAATCGAGCGCGATGGAACTTGCGGAACTATCTGAAGTTAATATCGGCCCTGATTCGCGGCCCAGCGTCGCGAGTATTGGGCGTATAGAGCGCAAGAGACGAAAATCGATCGTGCGCGAATTAAAAGCCACGAAAACCCTTGCGATTGTTATCGGGACCTTCATCTTGTGTTGGCTCCCTTTCTTTATCATAATGTTTGTAGTACAATTTTGCGAGCTCTGCTTGTTAAATATTCACCCCAAAGGAAGAGAGTTCATTGCGATAGTCCTCGTTTGGGTTCTACCGTTACTTAACTCCGCCGTAAATCCCATTATTTACTCGAGTTTCAACAGCGATTTCAGGTCCGCGTTTAAGGATATTTTTCTGCGCGTCTGTGTGATTCGCGGACGGGACAGTTACGCGCATAGGTCTTCCTCGGGCGATGAAGACACTTCTGCCGTGACATTTTTTCAAAGCACTTGTCATAACGGTACAACCCCACAAATTGTGATTGAAGAAGCGAACTCACGATCGGCCTCCGAAGAAGGAGACTCCGTTTAACTAACTGACAGCAAAGCTCTGAATGAGCCAACAGAGAAAAGTTGATCCTTGCGCAGTGAATACGGAACACTTTACAAACGCTGTAGAATGTAAAGCATGTGTAATATTGTATGCCTAATTTTATTTAGATGCTTTTATGAACGGATAACTTGAAAAATATTTTATATTTTGCAGTGTCGTTTTGTTGACTGAGATACCTAATGTATTCGGGAGAAGTGTCATCAGAAAGCATGCCTCTCCAGTATATTGTTACTCAGATTTTAAGCGAAGTTGTTACTTTATAGCCAGTTAAATATTCTTAAGAATAGAAGCCATTTGTAAAATTAAAAACATTGAAGGCAGATGTGTAGTGATATCCAATTATTTATTTACATGTATAATCGGTAAGAAATTGCTAGAGGCGAAAGAAGCATTTGTTTAGCGGCGAGGTATTAACGAATTCGGAAAAAAATTAAATTTGTAATTGTGCGCGAAAAGAAAAGCGGAAACAGCAATTTTGCTTCAGTTTTATTTCATTCCCGATTTCATCATCAATAATCAATGAGTACAAATGACTTTACAAGCTTAAGGTCGCCCGAAAATGAACATCGATACAACAAGTACGAGGAAAACTGAATTTGCAGTTTATTTTCGTTTGACCACCTGTTATAATGGGCATGGAAGCGTTTTTGCGAGCGCTTGCAGTGGCCGGGAGATTTCCGCGGTAATTCAAAATCACACACTCGAAAGCACCGTCTGTCATTTATTAAAGTAAAGGTAAAATGTGTTTAAAGCAAAAAGCGAAAGTGCATTCCTATCGGAATGGCGCTATATCGTCCGGCCATTATTTGACAGCTAAATCGAATTTGGGATTCAGTTTTGCCGCCTATTTCTATGGACATCTTTTACTTTTTCGATTTATATTTACCCGGTGTGTATAACTAAAGTATCTTGTAGAAATTTCCCTTAAATAATAGGCTCGAACATTGAATAAGCATTCTAATTTTTATTTAGCTTGGTCGAACATGAATTTGAATTAGCGTTTGTGTTTATACTCAATGAAGGTGAAAGCGCATTGTACGAAACTGAAACGAGCGGTGAAATAAAATGAAACAATTTGCGATTCATAATAGGGTTAGACCGTTTACATAAATTTGTCGAGGCTTTAAAGGGAGTTTTCGTTCGACATCAACCGTCTGTAACGGCATGATATTCGCAACATGATCCAATTTAACTATTATCCAAGGAAAAATCCGTCAATCTATATAATTTGGAGCAAAATTCATCAGTGCTTTCACCACTTTAAATAGTAGTGTGTTCTTCAAATTTAACTTGATTGGATTCACGCTTTAAATTACAATTCGCAAAACCTTCGTTGTAACCAAGTAACCAATTTCGCTGCCTAGTTTGTTGCAAAATTGTTATTCTTGGCTACACGTGTCAAATGTTCATCTAGGAAATGTTATTTTATTACCCTGTGAGGTTTTTCACTGCTAAAATCATTCACGAAACAATTGATTAAATCGGCCGTCAACTTGCAGAGTAGGAGGAGAGCAGCGCTCATCGCCTAACAAATAAAAGCGATGTTTTAATTCAAATTTCGTTTATTATTAATAGTCAGTGCCAGCTTTTATTTTTTTAGCCCGTGTAGTTTAGAGTCGGAAGCGTTATTCTGAATGTGACCGACAGTTTGAATGTGGAAAGCTGTTTCAACAGAGGCGAGCTTCCACGCGCGCACAGGAAATTATTTCGCTTGCATGTTTTATCTTTTACTTGCCGCGTTCCAAAGAAAACGATAAGTTTTATATTGCTCAACAATGCACCTCAATTTTATGATAAAGAAACAAAGCCCCCCGTTTGGCTGGAATTAGCAAAGCGCCAGGGTGTTGTTGTAAGCACAGCAACAAAATAAACATAAAAGAAATTCGCCGCAAAAGTTTTTCCCCTCTAAAATGAAAATTTCCAGCATAACATTAATATGTAAATTTGGTGCGCAATATTGTCTTTCCACATAACACAGGAAGTTGTTACTTTGAATTTTTATAAGAATTGATGTTATCGCACGAAAATGTTCTTTACACAAGACACCTCTGAACTTAAAATGTAAACACTTTTCACGGGAACTCTCCAGACCTCTTCGCTTTGGCACAAAAAATAGCTGACGCTGAGAACAGAAAGATTAGATCTTGCACGCCTCGAAAATAGCTCGAAAAAACTGTGTAAGTTTCTTATTTGTAAAAAGGGAAAATGATGGCCTGTGTTGGCCTTATCGATGAAAGGGATTTACCTAGTTGAAGAAGCAAACAAGTTTAATTTTGTCATTTGCGTTAACATGTGTTCGCTTGCTTAACTCGCACGGATTTCTGGCTCTATTGTCGAATAGGACAGCTGGGCGCTAGACTGACAACGTTCTCTTATTTTACCTCGTGTACAAATAGTCTAAGTAAATATAATTTCAACTGACGCACAGTTGAAATTCCAAGATAATTTCCACGCAGAAAATTGATCAGTAATTTTTCAACTAATCCTACGGCGTTCAATAGAAATAAAAAATATCGTTTGGTGCTTGCATGCAGTGAAGTTTGCTTATTCATCCTGTTTTGTCTGACAAACGCCCGTTTGCGTTCTCGCGTTTGCTATTTTTGCCTGTTTTCGGCCTTTAAATAAAATAATCGTCTCTGAATAGAACAGATAACTCTGAGGAGCCAATGTCTTTTGTATAACATAAAGCTAAAAAACAAGAAATCCCAACGCCCCTAAAGACCTGCGATATCGTTTCCCTTAAAATTAATTTCCGCTAGAATTGGTTTATACTCATGGCAATAACGCAGGAAAGCGGGAAAAGTAAATTCGTTTGTTCTAATAATTTAGCTATATTTCTCGTAAAAGTTCATTTAATAGCTTTTTCTGTAAATTAGACAACTTAAATAGAACTGCTGGTAACACCTTTCATTTGTATGCATGGAGCTTTACCGCTGTTAACTGGTTTAATTTTCGCCAATAATTCTTCTCAGTTTTCAGCAAGTTATATAAGCGATTTATATTTCTTTCAAGCGCCGACAACTAAACACGGTCTTTTTTAAGAAGAAACTGATCATTTTCAGGGCCAAAAAAGCCGAGTTTAAATATACTGAATGACCGGGTTGAGTTTCAAAACAAACCTTGCTACAGAAAGATTAACTAAAACCTGACATTCCACTCAAATATAGCAGACGTTTCGATTATTAAAACAGAGCTTTTAATCAGAAATGTTTTATTTCTATCTCTGGCGTATTTTTTCAATATCTCGTTTCTTTCCTGTCGTGAAATCAGTCGAAAAACACCGTTGATTTGTCGCTTATCGCTTCTGAAGTGTATTCGAAAATGATAAACGTGGCGCACTTTTGAAATTTTAATTTATAGTGGTTGTAACTTACTAAATAGTCAGTTACCGTTTGGGATCGATGAGAGCTAAGATCCTTCTAGAAAACGCATTTGCTAACAAAAGTGGGTTAAATAAAGCCATTCCATGTCCTTATTTACTGTGTACATGATGTAAAATCTAACAGAAACACCCTTTTACAAAAAAGAATGTTTATTCAATACGACATTTCAGAGTTAATATGGGCAGTCATGTTCATATCATGAAATGAAAATTTGCTGTCTCCCTTTTCCGCAATGAGGAAATACCAATCTTGCTGTGACATCAAGGCTAAAACTATTAGGATATTCCATTCAAACAAAAAGTTTTAATCTTAAAGATATCGCGTTTTTTTTTTCGGGGGATCTTGACAGTTTTTGCTTATCAACTTAGTAATAATCAACTGACGTTGGTTCATAATCTCAAGGACCTTTATGGATTTCCTCATAAGATTCTGTCACCATTTGTCATCATTTTTTAAATGGTTTTAAACAAAAAACAAAATAACTGAGAAAGCCGAAATAAATATTACCTACGTTTCAAATTAATGAACTGCCACGCTGTTTTTTAACTGATTTACAGAAGCGTACTCAGTGTATATTCGTTACTTTTTACTGAGTTTTACAGTTTGAGTTTAAGATTTTTTAGGTGACGGGCAAATGATTTTTCTTTAACAATAGGATTTGAAGTAACATCTGAAGAGAAAATAAGAGCTAATTGCGCAAACAGACATCGAATCACTTTCACAACCGCCTTCAGTTATATTTTGCCATGCTGGGCTACGGAGCAGGAAAAAGGGTGTGATATTGCACAAATTAAGCCAAAGATCTGATCACATCTTATAACATAAGATTCATTTGTGAGCCAGTTTTTCACATTTTATTAATTAAAAATAAAACACAGGCTTTATTGTGTACAATAGCGGAGCAAATCCGTGGGATTATAGCCGTAAATTTTCCATTCAAAGTCGTTTAATGCACCATTATCGCGCTAAGGTGATGGGACGGAAGCTTTTAATAAGCAAACCTCGAAGCTATCAAGCGGAAATTGGATATTATCAAACAACTCCTGACCCTTTGAGACCATAACAACTCGTTAGGATGTCCAGATAAAAATGATCAGAAAAAGGCACATACATAAAAGTAAAAGAAACTGCTTGGCAGGAACTTACCGCAGCCAAGAAATGCTCCGTCAATTTACCTCGGCTTTTAAACTAACCGTGAATGCATGAACTCATTGACAAGATAGAAATCTTCATATTTTGCCGTTTTATGTCGAAGAATAAATATTTATAGTTAAATTTAGACTCCTTTAAAAAATTCCCCAAACAAAGGTCTACTTTCGGAGTTTTATTAACCCAGTATCAGCTTTCCGTGTTACTCATAGTGAGTTTTTTTTTTTACGTCAAACGAACGATCAAACTGTTCATTTTGCCCGACCATATCATCAAGATGTTTATCACTTGCGCCTCCTTTGAAATTTACAATTAGTTTAAAAGGAAATACTTTCATTTGCGCAAGTAATTGCTCATTTTAAAACGAGAGAAAAAGTACGCATAAGGTTAAGACATTAAATGTCAGTCTCATGTTGATTACCCACTTACCACTAGCTAATACATATGCAAGATGAGAAACATCAAACGCAAACGTTTTAAAAGAACATTCTAGTACAACGTAACCAAGGTTGCATTCAATTTGTTTGGAAAATTAGAACTACATGTTCATTAATTAACCGCAGCAGTTTGTGTTCTTTATGAAATAAAACGCAAGCAAAGTCATAACATTCAAGACTTTAAATACGGTAAGACCACAGCGACAAAACGTTAAGAGGAGCCGGATCACGCCGTTGTAGACCGGGATCAGAAAAAACGTCAATTGACAAAATACATATATATTGTTTTTTATCGTTTTCTTCTTGCCGTAAGGATCAGTCTTGCCGTCTATTTTTTGTCAATAAACTGATAGGCATTTTAAATTCATTTCACGAATAACAAGCAAATAAATCGTTGGAAGAACAAAGAAACTCCTTCTCTTATCGATTTCTTTTTGCCAAAGTATAGCGTGTGGGGAGCGGCGCGAATCAAAAAATTGCGAGCGGAGAAAAAAGCGGGTAAACTGGGGACAGAGGGCCTCGCTCTTTCGCGCCTTTACCAGCTGTCAGCACTCGTATTATTTTTTTTCTCTTCGCAAAGATCGCGCTGGCACAAAAAGCTATCTGATATAATTTTTGGTCGCTGTGCTTGTACTTTCGCTACAGCTTGGTTTACAAGAAGGCAAACATAAGCGACCACTCAAGTTTAAGGATGTATACACGCGCGAACGGTAAAACACGCATGCGCAATATCCCATATGATGGAGGATCGGCGTTCTCGTTCCATGCACTTTTTTTAAATTACCTCACATTTCAACCGCTGACCAAACAAAACGAAGGCTCTGGTCACGATAATGGGCAGATCGGCTGTAGTGTTATTGTTTTTGTGCTTATGTTAGCATTGTGGACGCCAGCATTCTCACAGGCGCAAGACAAAATACACTTTGTTCCCTTTTGCTTATATTGCTTGCGCTTACGTTGTGTGCGGTCGTATGTGTTTTAAGGCGGGAATACACCTGAATACGATTTTTCCGTCACTTGACATGGGTTTAAATGAAATATCTCGTTCATGTTTTAATGAATCCAAAAACCCTATGCTCATTTCACTTATGTTATGGGGTACTTTGTAAATTTTTGGGTGATTTTTGGGTATGTTTGGGAGGAAATAGTTTTTCTCAAAGGATTTGTAAAATTTAGAGAAAATAAGAAATATTGAAGATTTAGTGAATTTTTAAGATTAGAATTTGCAGTTAATAATTTTAAAGACGGACACCAAGTTAGTCCACCAGCAATCTGGGGTGCTCTTGCGTGGGTGTCGACTGTCTGTTGGTGTTACAAAAATCATTTTCTTTCTTCTATCCCTTCTTTAAACCTCTTCAAATTTCATTCAAATTCTGTGTACTTCTACCTTAAATGGGCTATATTACCATTTTTAGTGCTATTTTAAAAAGCCAAAAGACATTTTTATATCAGTGGAAACACAAAAATAATTGTCCAGTGTTGTTTAAAATTGCTTTACGAGTATAATGAAACTAACAAGTCGGATCTGACTACAGATGGCCAGGATGGAAATGGATTGCAACTTGAAAAAATTGCCCAATTTTTTTCAAGTTCGTTCAATGTTTTGGAAAATTTGCTAAAAAAAAACTGATTATGGTTTATTCTTTCTACAAGAATTTACTTGATATCTTGTTGTTGAAGAGCATTTCGGGTTTGAAGTGAGATGCTCAGTTTTAATTCAAGCACCGTCTGAGACTAAAAGCATAAAAACCGCCATGACATTAAGCTTTTAATGCGGTTGTTAGTCTGTTCCAGATTGTGAGGTCGGGGAGCATCTAAAAACCAGCGCACGAACGAACTAACGAGCGGGCAAAATTAACGAGGCTGCGCCTATCCCTCTCCGCCATCACTCGCGACATTTGCCCTTCTGCGCACCGTCTATACTTCGCTCCCCACCATCCAAGGCCTAAAACAGGCAATGCGATCGTATGTATTTATGCTTGTTGTGCTTGCGTCGAGATTGTTTTTGCTCGCGCTTATGTATGCGTCTCTAGCAATTCCTGCCACTAAAATATTCAGGTATAGAATTTGGACAGATAAAGCTGACAATCAAACAATAACTGCGTAAAATAAAACGCAAAACTGACAAAAAATACTTCTGTTGCTGTCCAAGTAGGGGAACCTCCCTTTATCAAACACGACGGCGATGGCAGCGAGAACAGCACAAATCCGCCATTGTTTGTTTCACACTACAAGCTAAATGTCAATCACTATCATTTTTTGCGCTGCTGCAAATGTCTTTTAGTTTGCCTTTGTCTTCCCATTGGTGAAGTGCCTCCTCGAATGTGGTGTAGATCATACTTGGGCGCGCACTTCGGTTCCTTTGAGTGGGGCCGTCAAGTCCGTACATTTTACCCATTTATATTCAAAGTAGATTCCAAGTGCTTTTAGGATGTACTTAGGCCCCGTCAATATTAATGCGTTTTGAAAAACCTTTGTTTTTGGTTCCCCGAAAACGGATAAAAAGATCTGCGTCCACACTAGCTTTTTCACATCGTTTTTGACCGTCCACACTAGGGGCTGGAAAACGATGATCCAAAGATGCGTTTTCATCACCAGGCTCTGCTCGGACATTTTTTCTGTTCAGTAGGCATGCTCCAATAGCGTCAGCGATACTACGCGTTACTGGCTGTGACCACCCTCAGTGTGCAACATTTCCCCAGGGGGGTGGGTAAAAAAACAGAAACGGGGCCACAGTAATTGGCGCAAGCTGTTGTGGTGTCCTTGCCAAGTGTGGCGAAGTTAATAAAATAAAAATAAAAGCAATAAAAATAAAAAATAAATAAGAAATAGTTGTGACGTAAGCGTTTTTGGAAAGCTCCGTTTCTGCCGTCCGCACTAAAACGATAGACCTGCGTTTTCAAAAGTCTCCACTCTGAAAAGCGTTTTCGAAAACCTCCATTTTCATAGATAAACATATCCGTTTTTTTATCGTTTTAGCGTGGACGCATACGAAAACGCATTAGTGTGGATGGGGCCTTGGAATCCCGAGTGTGAAACCTCCAAATGCATGTGCGTTTTACTATTTGGTACATTTATTTGGTCAAATTATAGATTGTATGGAAAACGTAAACACACAAAGTTTAATTTTCCTTCGTCTATTTAAACTTGAAGCTCCTGTTTAAACTATTTAAACTTCAGCTCCTGAACTTCTCCTCCTATTTAAACTTCAGCTCCTGGACAATTCAGTCACGTTAGACAAGTTCAGGCAAAATGAAACAATTGCAAAGTAGTTTTTTTTAAAGTGACGTCCAGGAGCGGAAAGGGAAGGGTTGTACACATTAACAACTTTCCACGCCATGGGCGTGGACGGCGAACGTCGTTGAGAATAGACGCGAGCTTCTAGGTTCTAGGGGGTCCGAGGGCATGTCCCCCGCGGAAAATGTTTCCGATTTTACCCTCTAAGACGTCATTTCTGCATTCCTGAGACTCGAAAAGCGTTTGTGAAGTCAAGATATAAACTTCATTCTTAATTCCAATAAATCTTACTTAAGGTATTGCAGAAACGTTGTCACAGAAAATATTAAATACCAAATAGGAATTAATTACTTTAATGATATTCACAGATATTTACATTCCTGAGATAGAAATTAATCAATTTATCTAATAGAAATTTGTTTGGAAGAAATATATGTTATACGAATGAAAACCTCTGCGAATATCATTAAGGTAATTAATTTCTATTTGGTATTTTGTATTTCCTACGACAGCGTTTCTGCAATTTGGAATGAACAGCTATTTCAATTAACGTTGTCGGATAAAAACCCAAAGCCTAAAAAAGTATATCAGCAAAGACTGCAAGGTAGTATGGGTAGTGGTAAATAGTCATCCAAGATTCTAGTTGTCAGTGGGTCAGCATTAGATTCCATCACCAACACCACCTCGGACACTTATTGAGAATTATATAACGTAATGTCGACACTTAGAATTTTATTTTCAATAAATGTTTAAGTGTTAAAAAGAAAATCTAAGGCCCCGTCCACACGTATCCGTTTTCGTTTGAAAACGCAAAAGTTTTTTTCCGTTTTCGCTTCCCGTCCACACGTATCCGATGAAAACGATCACCGAAAACGGAAACTTTTGAAAACGCTTTCGAAAGTGGAAACTTTAATTTGAAAACGGTGTTTTCGCGTTCTCGTGTGGACACCCGAAAACGGAACTTTTCGAAAACGATGACGTCAAGAGGTCGAATTTAGTCCACTGCGCATGTGATAAAAGCGATGAAGCCACAAACAACTCGCAGGCTCGGCTAAAATCAGTGGTGCGCATGCTCTTTAGAGGCATTTGAAGCGTTTTCGGTCGTTTTTGCGTATAAGTGTGGACAGGCAAAAACGATTCGAAAACGCTACGTGTGGACGGATAGATTTTGAAAAACGGAAAGAAACTTTTGCGTTTTCAAACGAAAACGGATAAGTGTGGACGGTGCCTAAAATCTACCGTACCAGTGTACCACCTAGCTTCTCGGGTTGTCTAGACCTAAATTTAACTATATAAACTGCTAACCCCAACCTCAACTGAAAGCTAACCAGTTACTTCTTTATATAAGTGTCATTAAGGTGTCCGAGGTGGTGTTGGTGGGTGGAATCTCATGCTATCCTTGTCTGTGCGGACACGACGGAAAATGGGCAACAGTACTATAGAGCGTATGCACATGACGTCACGGCGGCCATATTGGTGTACCAAAACAATAGAACGGCGGCCATGTTGGTGTACCAAAACAATCCTGTGGGATTTGAACGCTTTTCTTATGTTAACACTTTCTTTTGTTCCAATAAATTTGCATAGCTGCTTGCCACGTGAGTGCATACGCTCTATAGAGGTTTGCCTCCGTTTTCGAAAGGAGGGAAACAAAAACAGAAACGAATCTTATTGCCTTCGAAGCTTTCCTTTATTTGACAGTATGGGGAGATTAAAGTATAAAGCAGCCACGACGTACGACGAGGACGGCAGCGAGAACGACACAAAACAATAGGTTTAAAGGGGCTATGTCGCGAGGATGGCGGGTGAGTACTGGTTACTAACAACTTGAAAAACGTCCGATGGCTTTTTATCAAGTTGGCGGCCATTACTGTCGAATTCGCTGCAATCCGTTCCATCCCGTCGTATTGCGTGGAAGGATAGATCTCAAGTTTACAAATTAGTTATAGTATTTACTTGGCTAGATTTTTGTTAAATTATTTCTGCGATTTGTTAGTCGTACCTTCGAAAAATTCGATGTCTTACAGCAGTGGTGGAAGTTGGGAGGAATTTAAAAGCGTAATCGATCGTGTGTTTGTTTCCCTCGCGTGGTTCGACACGAGTGCAAGCGCGATAAAACGTGCCGCGATCCGGGAGGGAACAAAAGAAATTTGACATGTGTGACGTCAGGTGACGTCACGTGACAAGAACTCATTGCGCAGACTCACCTTGCGACATAGCCCCTTTAATGAGCGAAAATAATGCCTCTGCACATGCGTTTTACATTTTAGTACATTTCTTTGCCGTACGTTCCCTACAAAACAACAACTTCAAATAATCAAATTTTAGCTTTTGTGAAGAACATGAACACACGATTTATCAAATTTATTTTTCATTGACTTTATACCAAGTGGAAATTTTGTAAAATTGGTATTTCCGGTCCAGTTACAGTGTGTGCAGTCTTTATGCCAAAGTTAAGATCTATAAATAAACCTCTAAGATTCATGTCGAAAAACATCCTAGCTTACGTATTGTCTCCTGATTTCAGAGAAGCACGTTTCAGTGGCCTTAAATGGAAATACACCACTCTGAATTCCGCAATAACGAGTTTACAAGTGGCCTGATGTCACGGGTCATTGAATTAAGTGCTCAATAATAGAATATTTATTAAATTATAAGCCTCAACCCGCCATCTCTTTTATCAGCCTAACCTGCCTCCCATCTTGGAAAAAAATAATTCAGTCTGTAACCTTTTTTTTTCTTTTACTTTGCCTCTTCCCCCGTACTGCAGAGTGTGGTGCTTTTTATTATGCTGCACACGGTGGCTGTAACACACTCTGCTCAATAGGGTTCTTTCATTTGAATGATCGTACTATAGGCCGTACTATAGGTTTTAGAATCGCACTCTCAGTGAGTGAACGGGTTAAAACCAATGGATTTAAAACCCAGGGAACTTGAACGCTTAAATTAGCCTGTGAGAAGAAGGGGGGAGGGAAATATATTTGCATTCCCCCCCCCCACCCCCACTTCAAGAGAGCTTTCTCGTAGACTACTTAAAAGTAATCCCTTCCTCCGCGCTCAGGAGTAGTAGCCAAATGTTGCCAGTATTCTATTGAAACTGCTAAATTAAGGCCATTTATTAATTTATTTTTTTATAACAATACAATTTTCATTATCAAATAGACATCTCATTTTATGATACTAATATTTTACACTGATATATTTCCCTATCACGAACACAATAATTGCAACAAGTTGCCTACGAAATAGATACATTACAGTAATTTTTTTAGAAACAAATGCGAAAGGCTGTCTTGCCGTTTCTTGTTTCACTGTTTTTCTATTTTGGCAAACCCTCGCACAATTTGAAAATCGCGTGATGTCTCTTACAGATCTATCTTGTGTTTTTTTTTTTCGAAACATTCATCACGCGATATAAATAAATAAACTCCGCCTAAAATACAGGCAGAGCAATAGTTTTGTTGTTCTTAGATATACGTGTATATTGGCACGCGTCACTCTTACTATAGACTTTGCTCCAAAGTCACCATGTTTTATATTTTATTGCACGTGTTCAACACACGCAAGAACATTGAATATTAATCGCGTGATATCGTAATGTCACGCAAGATGAAACTTGTTGTCCACACGAAGTCGTGCTTTTGTTTATAATGACAGGAGCATTCAGAATACGTGTTTGACACAGAAATATAGTGATATGACAAGAAATTGCGAAATTACGTATTTTGATGTCGGCTGCTCCAGTAATTTGACCAAGGTACAATTTTCGCAATGCATCGCCAGAGACATTGTGTAATTTGCTGTGTAAACTTATTACAGATTCAAATCCACATTGTTACTTTTCACTTTTCAGACTTTTTTACTTCACGATCGAAATTAAATGTGTTGTTGTCCTCCTTAAAATTTTATGGGTCTGTTTCTATCCAGAATTTCAAATCTCCGTAACTTATACGCATTAAATCGATACTAGCCATTCATGAACCGCCGAAGACAAGAAACATGTTGCAATCAATTAAAATGCAAATTTGATAATTCTAAGGAAAATAAAATTGTTGTTTAGTCGTGGTTTTCACTTATATTGACGTAATGTTTGCTAAGTTGCCGGCGAAACGTTGCACCGATTTTGCAACCTAGCGGATCTAATTTTAAATGCCATAAACTGTTACAGTGAACGAAATGATCAGTGAAGGAATATATCCACGTGTTGGCTAAAATTTCTCGTACTGTTACTGTTCAGCCTTTATCTCCGCAAAGGGTCAAAGTTTAAAATAACAAACATATTTTCGGCTATGTCTATTTGAAACGGTAACCACACCACAGGAATAAACTAATCCACAGCTTTCTCGTTAGTGAATGTTCCAGGGGCCCAGTGACATCCATGGAATCAAATTTAGAAATAATCATATTAGTCAAGCTTTTACTCCAGAAGGAAATATGACTCTTGAACCAGTTATATTTAACAGTTCGTCTGATAAAGTTGTGGTCTTTTAAGGTTTTCACTTCTCGTGAACGCCAGTACCACGTAAAGACAGTTGATCACTCTTCCTTCTTTTCACTGGAACGACACACAGAGTAGTTTCTATAGTTATTGTTATCCCAATAATTACTTCCTTCAACGCTGTAACAAATAGCAAACTCCATTTTGCTTTTCTCTTGCCAAATACAGGGCAGAGATATGCTAAAGAAGAAAGTATCGGTGGTTCCATTGCTTGAAAGGTAGTTCGCTGTCTCGTTGTGGACAGTTTTCCAACCATCAGTGGAGTAACGAACCTTAACCTCTTTATTGTATGCAACGTTTACTACTCGGACAAACCCGCGAATGATAGTTTTATCGCAAATCACGCTTTCCAGACAAACATACTGTTGCTTTAATCTGTCGACGAAATCGTTTTTGTCCATTGGCTGTTCGAATAAGCATGTGAGGCGTTGCCGTTGAAGGGAATTCGATTTTACTGGAAGCCTTTGTGCGCTTTGTGGAAGGTAGACAGAAAGATCTTTGAGCGTGCTCCTTGGGGCGATTTCTACCACAGAAACTAATGAAAATCCCAATAAATCGGCGAAGGTGACTCTTTTCTTGTTCCCCATAAAGAAGTCGATCAAAAGTCTCCTAATAATGACTTCTAAAAAGAAACTCGCTTGGGGTACGCGTCCGAGCAGAGGAGATTTTACGAGTGGCAAATTAGTTTACAATCCGTTTACTGGTACGTGCTACTATGCACGTGATCGCACGTGGACAAACATCTAGTGATTTACATAAAATTCAGCGCCGGTAAAATTAAATGAATGTATTCGATAAATAAAATCACCGGTTCTCATTTTTGAGACTTCAGCAGTAGAGAGAAAAGCATGTTAATATTTTCTGTGATTTTATGAAAATAAAATTGAAGAAAATATAAAGATGACACAGAAGAGGTTTATATCAGGTGGCGCGAGACGGCTCACATCACTCCATTGTTATTGTTGTATCCTTGAAGTCTGATTCGCGGGAGTAGAGGTGACGCCCTGATGAGAGGGGTAAGTAATATGGCTGAATAGTATAATAACAAAAATGAATATTATATTGATAACAGAAAGCTGTTTTACCAGCTTCGGCTCTTTACTTTCTCACTGATGTCTTGCTAGTCACGCTCTTGATAAACGTAAAGTAAAACTCTACTTTGTAGATTGTTCCACTTGAATATATCAACGCCAGAACTCGATGTTCAGGATATGTGCAGATATTCTGGTGCGTCTCCAAAACGCAAGCAAAGACTTGATGAAAGGATGCGTTATGATAAATCCAGTTTTAAATTAATTAAAATAGCAAGATTGTCAATGGATTTTAATACTGCCAAAAAACATTTCCCTTTAACAGAACGGGATTCTGGTCTGAATTATTACAAATTTGTCGTAAAACCACCATTACCAAGTCGGCTGGGAAAAGACTCCAAATCCCCGCCTCCCCCCGTTCCGGCTCGCACCTCGCCCCTCCTGTCAGGTTGTTATGTACTTTACCCTTGCTGTTACGTTTACAGCGTTTGTGAGTTTGTAATAGCAAACCCTACATCTCCAGTTCCCAACCCTTTTCAAAACTTAAAAGGATTGTACAACCTGGTTCGACTGTTTGAATTCGTGAATGAAAAAAAGCCAGTTTACACGCTTGATTTTCGCTACTGCGCCATCTCCACTGCGATTGTTTGTCGTGCTCACTGAAATCGCGCGTACGAACAGCCAGCGATTTCACTGCAATTTCGAATTTTTAAATCACAGCGAAATCGCAGCTGTTTCGAACTTGATCGAATTTAGTTGCTGTTGCTATTTAAACTGCAAATTTTATCGCAGTGAAAATCGCAGCGAAAACTGGGTCACACCCAGAGTCGACATGCCATATAGTCCACGAATTTCACGAATGCCAGACGTCACTATGTTATGATGCTAGACAATTCAATATTTACCTAATATTTCACGTTTTATTAACCTGAAAAAATAGATGGACTGAACACGCTACTGTTCTCTAATCACTCTGCAATAAAACGAGAACAAATCTTGTCCACACTTAAGGCCTGTCATGCTATTGCGTATGAGAGAAACGTATGAGTTGCGTATGAAAATTCATAAAATAATTTTCATCCGCGCAAAATGCCCTTGAAAATACAGCGTTTGACCAGCGTACTTGACCTATGGGTAACGTAACTCTAGCGTAACTCTCGCGTATTCAGCGTATTCAGCGTATGCTTAGCGTATAAAGCATACGTCCGAATACCCACAAAATTTTTAAGCATGCTTAAAAATTTATTTCTGCCTCGCCGTATGCCAGCATATGCCACCGTATGCGACCGTTCTTGAAATGTATACAATTTATGCCTAACGTACGCCTAGCGTATGTCAGCGTATACGAGCATATGAGTGATATTTTTCATACGCTGGCATACGCCAGTACGATACGCAATAGTGTGACAGGGCCATAACATACAAGTACTCCGAAGTCAGACGCATACAATAAGCTTTTTTTGCGGATCGTGAAAAAAAAAAACCTAAAAAATTATAAAAATTGGAACCCACAAAAATTTAGGGCCACACGGTATCACCTTCGCGGGCGCTAATAAATTAGTCGAATAACAATCGTATTACAAAACTAATATCATTACAACATACCTCTTGATCTCTTGCTTAATACATTTATATCTATATGTAAATCAAATCAAGGACATTAACCTAAAAATATCAAGGACTAAATAAAGACTAATTACAACTTCTATCATTTGAATGTTGCCCCACGCCACTACTTCCAATCACTACTTCCTTTATTTTCGAAGTAACATTTTTAAAAGGCCCACCCTCACCCAGAAGACGTTGCGGTCTTTGTTTTTGCTTTGAAATGCTGAATTGTTCATACGCGTGATCTGATTGGTTGCACGCATTCAAGCGTGAATTTCATGTTACACGAAATAGCCCTTATGCATGTTTACGTCAGACTTGCTAATTTCACCCCCAAGCCTCGCTTTCGAAGTGTAAATCCGTGACAATTTCATCAATGTTTTCTCAAAGTAGCAAAGTTGAAAAGAATATCCACTCAAAAACAACGCGAACTTGTCAAAGGCTTGCTAGGAATTTCGTACAAACGAGGCTTGGTGGTGAATTTTGAGCTAGTGACGTCATCATGGATAAGGCCTATTCAACACAGAAAGTGATCACGGCGCGCACAGCATTTTGGGTGAAGGTGGCCTTTAACTGAGGAGTCAGGGAAAGGAATATGATTATACAATTTTCAGCGAGGCTCAAATGGTTATGATAAGGTAAATTTTACTCAGTTAATCCTTAACTCTTAATCCGTATAAACATCGATTTAAAAAGAGGTATGTTACAAGGAATGTAATTATCTCATTCACTTTTCAATTTATCCAATAGTACCCATGCAGTCATTGGTTTGGGGTTCAATGTTATGTAATGTCTTGTGAATTTTGTGACGATTTGTGGGAGTATATATGTGGATGGAAAAAAGGAGGGTAAATTTGTACCATTAAGAAAAATAAGAAATATTGAAGATCTACCTGTAATGAAATTTTAATATTAGAATTGATTTAAATAATTAGTATATAGACACCAAAATAGTTATATTAATCTGAGGGTGTTCCTGCATGTTTTAAAAATAAACAATTTTCCTTCTTCTATCCCTTCTTTAAACTCTTACTACTTCATTAAAATTCAACAATATTAATCTCCACCTCAGTGAGAATTGTTTTTGGGGCACATATTAAGGTAAAAAGGGGAATAACATATCATCACATGCATAAATTCCGTATTCAATAGCTACAGCACATAATAACGAAATCAATACAATTGCAATTAATGTAACAACTATAATAGAAACTAACTTTTTAAGGGAGCTATGTCACCATTTTAAGTGTTATTTTAAAAAGCTAAAAGACATATTTATATCAGTAAAAACATGAAAACAACGGTCCAGTTTTGTTTAAAATTATTCTACCAGTATCTTGGACTGCAGGTGGTCGGGATGGAAAGGATTTAACTTTAAAAAAATGGGCTAATTTTTTCAACTTTGTCGTTTAAAACTCACTAAAACTCTGATTATGGTTTATTATCTTATTCTCTCTTGATATTTTCCTCTTATTGTTCCATAAGCATTTCATGTGGGCAAAGGTACTTAGTTTTGATTCGGGGAGACTTTTACTAAAAAAAACGCCAATATACCCATGTTATTAGAAATAATACAAGCATAAAATTAAAGACATACAACATATAAATATTTAGATGTTTAAACAGTTATACTTTACAACCTTATTCTGTTGGTAATTCAAAAAGATAAAAACTGATTTTTTTATGTTTAATAGTTTATTACATTCATCAGGACTGCATTTGGAGTTCACTCGGCAAAAACTCACATATAGAAGAAGAAGAAGAAGAAGAAGAAGAAGAAGAAGAAGAAGAAGAAGAAGAAGAAGAAGAAGACGAATCACTGTACGAATCGAAACATTTATTTATAATAAGCAATATATCCCCTTCCTGTCTCAGATGCAATACTGCTAATGGTGCTGGTCAGAGTGCAATCTAATTTGGGTATGATATCATTATCCCTTGCTTCTTTTTGATAAACATGTATTAAACTTGTTATGAAATCATTTTTGACAAATACAGACAAATTCGTAGGGATAAAAACACTCGAGTACCTTTTATATATGTCACATCATGTTTGATAAAGTTTACTTCAAATGCCAGATTATCTGTAACAGGTATTCTTCTATAGAGAACTAGTTCTTTGTTTACGTTTTTTTTACTGCATTACGTAATGTCCAGGGGATAAACACACTTGAGAATTTGAGAATTCCGCCACGAGATGTTGAAAACAAAAACTTTATTTCCACAGTTGCGAGTCGAGTTTAGGCTTTCAGGAACGGACTTCAAAAACGAGAACGATTGTTGAAGATTAGCCTCAACACTTAAAGATGTTTATTTATATTTCATAAATCTAATCTAACTTTAATTTAGATAACATTTTGTCGACGGCCTTCAACTGACAACATAATTAACAGCACCAAACTGAGGAAAGTATTGAATAGTCACATAGTAGTATTTTATTTCACTGACTCAAAAGTTAGAATCACCTTGTTCAGCATAATAAACAGTACCACAGGAAAGTACTGCTCAATAGCTTTCATTTGAATGGTCACAGGATTTCATCTACAGACTCAAAAGTTAGAACCACCTTGTTCAGCATATCATAAACAGTTCACACTATTAAACCGTGGTGATACTGTAGCATTTTAACCATAGACTGAAAATTTAGAACCACCTTATACAGCCTAATAAACAGTACCACAGGAAAGTACTGCTCCGTGAATAACTTTCATTTGAATGGTCATACTTTAGGATTTCATCCACAGACTCAACATTTCTAGAACAACCTTGGACAGTATATAATAAACTGAAACAGCACAGTACCACAGGTAAGTCAACAATAGCTGTCATTTGAATAATGGTCACACTTTAGGATTTTATCCACAGGGTCAAATGTTAGAACTATACCTTGTACAACATAATCACAATAAACAGTAGACCAATCCTCGTGTACAGCTGAACAACTTTGTACAGCATAAAACAGCACCACAGGAAAGTACTGCTCAAAAGCTTTCATTTGGATGGTCACACTATAGGATCTCATCCACAGACTAGAAAGTTAGAACCACCTTGTACAACATAATAAACAGCACCATGGGAAAGTACTGCTCAATAGCTTTCATTTAAATAGTCACACTTTAGGATTTCATCCACATACTCAAAAGTTAGAACCACCTTGTACAGCGTAATAAACAGTACGACAGGAAAGTACTGCTCAGTAGCTTTCATATGAATGGTCACACTTTAGGATTTTATCCACAGACTCAAAAGTTAGAACCACCTTGTACCGCATAATAAACAGTACCACAGGAAAGTACTGCTCAGTAGCATTCATTTGAATGGTCACACTTTAGGATTTTATCCACAGACTCAAAAGTTAGAACCAATTTGTACAGCATAATAAAAAGGCCACAGAAAAGTACCGTTTAACCGCTCCCATTCGAATGGTCACAATGTAGAATTTCATCCAGGGACTTATAACAGTACCAGAGGAAAGTACTGCTTGATCGCGTTTATTTAAAAAAAAAATTAATTTGCGGTTTTTAAACCACTTGAACGCAAATGTCGAGGCTACCTTATGGGGCATAATTATAGGTACAATCAAAGTATAGAGCAAGGCGGATACTACGTAGAACATTTAACGCGACGACGACATGATAGAGCTTATAATTATAGGCACTACGCCAGAGTTAAAAGTTACGCAGTAAGATGAATTGAATTAAATGGTGACGAACTTGGGCGAACAGTTTTGGTGCGTCTGATAATCCGTCTGTGTATAATGATCTAAAAACAACCGAGTAGCGCAATGGACTGAAACCATCTAGCTACATGGATTATCGTCAGCCAGTTAGCAAAACGATCCAAAACGATTTAGAGTGACCTACGTCCCACAGTAACAGAGGATAAAAGGGTACAGAAGGGAGAAGCGCTGCACGACGATCCGTGAGCAGACGATACAAGATGAACCAGCGGGAGACCTCCCATACAAAATGACGGAGGGATCGTCGGAAATTTTTGAAAAACTCCCCAAGCTTATCTCGTATTGTAGGTGTGGCTCAAATTCATTTTCGTCCCTGAGCCGTACCAGTTCCAAAACAACACATGTCACACATGTCGGCTCGGTACCCTAAAAGGTACTGCAATACTTCTAATGGCGGTCATTTTAGATTTCAAGTACCCTAAACAGCACCAATCAACAAGTTTTGCGTCTAAAAGGTACAACGATCATTCCTGTCCCACGTGCAACGGGTGAACTGCAAAAGGTGACGTAAACAGGATCGAATAACCGAATATTTCATCTACTTCCGTCAATGGAAGGTTTAAATATAAAACGATGCTGTTTACTACTTGTATAAAAAAAGGAATAAAAAGGTTCCTGTCATTTTATACAGAAGACAGACCGAATTCTTGTATGAGTGGACGGTTGTTACTGTTTTGTAGTCCGCTGATAATTATGTTTGCTTTATAAGTATCTTACTACAATACAGTACAGTAAGTAGTTTTGAAGTTATATAAACATGTAATAAAAATGTAGCTGAAAAAAATTACAGCCAATATGTCAACAGATTAAATTATTACCTATCAGGTTTACAGACTAACACAACATTTTTTAAGTCGCATTGTCGGAAATACTGTTTTTTTTTTAGCACGTGTCAAAGGCACTGAATTTGATAATTTCCTCCACAATTGTTGTCCCAAAACTCTTGCTCAGCAACACAATAACGGATCGCAAAATACATTTCATGTTCAACCTTAAAACCCACAGGGACCGTGATGCGGAAGCTAAACCGTTCCGTTGTTTTATCCACGTTTGACAGATAATCGGCCCAAACGTCTTGAAAGCTGGTCCAGTTATCAAGCGTGAATCGTATTGTCACCTCCTTGGCATAATTTATGTTCATTACTCGAATTGTTCCAGTAACAACTAAATCGTTGCAAGAAATGCTTTCAAGACAAACCTTCTGTCTGTAAACGCGCTCGAGAAATGAATCGGTTTTACACATCGGTTCAACAAACTTTAGCGAGAGGTTTTTCATATGTAGTCCATTGTCGATACCGTTCTTTGTTTCACTATCAACAGTCGCGTCATCTTTACTCTGTGAAGGTATGATTTTCACGGTCTCGAGGTTAAAGCCAGCCGTGTCGGCAAATGAAACCTTTTTCTTGATCGGTTGCGTAGGCGTGGAGTTTCCGTTCACATCATTCATCTCGATGGATGGCCACTTAAAAAGATAGTTTTAGATAAATACTGACGGCATCCAGGAGATATAAAACCAGAATGAATCGATCCCGACCACGTGATTTCTTTCACGTTTTTGTTTTGCATCGGACGGCAAAGGGATTTGAATATTTACCTTATTTATCTTGCCTCTTCTGGCACTGGGCCAATCATGAGTGGTCTGTGTGGCTTTGTGTTTGGCTAGCCGGCTGGAGGCAAAGGTTATTCTAGCCTGCGCATAAAACACACGTTATCTTTTAAAGACTTTTTGGCGAGTGAGATAGGAGAAAGCGCAACGCGAGGATGTTTTTTTTTTTCTTTTCGCGCCACTGTCGCACGACTCACGCTTGCCTAAAAAACGCACTGAACAGACACAATTACAAATAATAACAACAAAGAAAATTAATCTGTTTTTCAAAGTAGTCATAATAGAAGACGAGATAGTAGTACTAGTATTGGAAGAGAAGGTAACGAAAGATTCAAAATAGTTGTACATTTTGAAGCAACAGGCTTAGTAGCAAAAGTGGTAGGTTAGCAATAATGGTTAACGTAGTGATTGTCGTGGCAGGAGTTTTTGGAGAGAGTGATCAGATTTATAGTAACTAGTTGATTTGGATGTGATTGTAGAAGTCCATCAGAGGATGTTGACGTGGAAGGGGTAGAAGAAATGAAGAAGTAAAAGTACCTGCTACAGCAGTTTTCAATTTAGTATCGTAAAACCAAAACCAAAGAAACAGACCATCCAACCGACACATGCACAGACAATCCAATGAACCTATCAGAACGCGAAGCAAGTACATGTCGCCGGTGCCAAGCGCGGGAAAACGCGTACGAGAAAGTCATGATTGGTTTTGGCTTTACTTCTAATTGGTCGATATTAAAGTGGCGTGATATTTTTAGCCAATCACAAAGCGCAGCAATGCAAAACCAAAACTGAATTGCAAAATTACTTTCGACACTCAATTGAATACCGCTCTACAGCTGTTGGCGCCTTGTTATGGCAGCGAGCTTAGAGGTTCTAATCAGTGATCGAGCTTAGAAGTTCTAAAATATATCAGCAAGACCACAGCGACAAACCGTTGAGAAGTGCCGGATCTCTCAGTTGTTCAAAGCCTGATTAGCACTAATCCAGAACATATGAGTTGTCATGGTAATTAACCCTGGATTAGCGCTAATCGTCCTTCGAACAACTCGGCCCTGGATCAGTACAATACTTGTAAGGATCAGTTTGCCGTTTTCTGATTTTTTAGAAGTTCTAAGCAGTGATCGAGGTCAGAAGTGCTAAGCAGTGATCGAGCTTAGAGTTCTAAGCAGTGATCGAGCTTAGAAGTTCTAAGCAGTGAGCTACAACCACATCCAAAACCATGCACTCGTCACTATAACCCTAATCATTCTCTCCAAACACTCCTACCACGACAATCACTACTTTAACCCGGCATTATTGCAAAACCTACCACTGTTACAGTACTATACTAAGCCAATTGTGCACTGCCACAAAATGTTGATATGATGCATGTTGATTGGGTTATTAATAGTATTACTGAGTGAAGAAGTGATTGTGCATGTGGCAGTTGTAGAGTTAGAGTTCTTGTTATGGCATGTGTGGTGGTTGTGGGAGTGCTTAGTAGTGGTCAAGCATGGTAAACTAAGTATGGTATCAGTATGGTTCCCAGATAGTATGGTACCAGTATTATAAAATTTGGTACCAGTATGGTAAAGTATGGTACCAGTATTGTAAAGTATGGTTCTGGCAGTATTGTAATGTATGGTACCAGTATAGTAAAGTATGGTACCGGTATAGTCAGTAAAGTATGGTACCATTATGAAAATTATTGTATCAGTGTTGTAATGTATGGTACCAGTAGAGTAAAGTATGGTACTGGCAATATTGTAAAGTATGGGACCAGTATTGTTTAGTATGGTATCAGTATTGTAAATTATGGTACCAGTATTGTAAAGTTTGGTACTGGCAATGGTACCAGTATTTTTATGTTATGGTACAAGAAATATTGTAAAGTATGGTACCAGTATTTAATGTACGGTACCAGTGTTGTTTAGTATGGTACCAGTATTGTAAAGTATGGTTCTGGCAATATTGTAAAGTATGGTAGCAGTATTGTAAAGTATAGTATCAGTATTGTAAATAGTGGTATCACTGATGGTAAAGTATGTTACTAGGATGGTTAAGCAGGAGCGGATCCAGAGATTTCCAAAGGGGGTTTTTGCAACCCCCTCAAACCGTCCCCTGGATCCGCCCCTGTAAAGTGTGATACCTGAGGCCCCGTCCACACGTATCCGGATATTTTTGAATCCGCAACTTTTTTGTTACGGATTAAAAAAATATTCGCGTCCACACGTAGCGTATTCGAATCGTATTTGCCCGAATTCGCCGGATACGTGTGGACGCAAGGCCAATCCGCAACAAAAAAGTTGCGGATTCAAAAATATCCGGATACGTGTGGACGGGGCCTGAGTATAGTACATTATGGTTTCTATACACCAAAAGTATTGTAAATTATGATATATTATGTCTTTATGTTGAAACAACTCCTAACTGATTACATAAAAAATATATTGAGGCCGGTGATGAGAATTTGCATGTCAATACTGAGTCTCATGCGAATGATACACGATACAACTTGTTGAATGAGTAGGAAAAGAACACATTCAACATTTAAAACTATCACTGAATGAGGTCGTTCAACAAGTTGTATTTTCGTTTAACAACGTTCAACATATTGAAGAGCCTATTTCAACATTCAACAGGGCATGAAACACTGTTCAACATTTGTTGAACAGCCGCTGCAAGATCACTTGTTGATCAGCAAATGTTGAACTGCGTGTATCATAGGCTTAAATTTTTTCTGGAGAGAATATAAATTTTAATTTGAGAATTTCTTATGCAAAAATATGTTCAATAAGATTTGTGTTATCTAAAGGTAGAACGTTCTCCATAGCAAAGGAGGGAATAAACTTGTTTTCAATTCGTTTGATTTTGATTCGATTGTATTAATCGTTACTTGAAAATTGACTGCTTGAAAGTGGAAGTCACAGTTCTATCTAAAGAAGATACGACGACAAGAAGTAATCTAGACTACATATATCTTAGACGTATGCAAAGTTACAATTATAGTTCATACGCATGTGTTTGTGGAGTCTATTGGTACAGGAACTTGAAAAGTGGCACTGTTGCTGTTAGTCAAGCTAGGCCAGTGAATGGCGCTCACTGAGAATGGCTCAATAATCCTAATTCACTAAAACACCACTGACAGAATATATGTGGCGATAAATTGACTGAAAGATAAATTGTGTCGAAGCGAAGAGCGATGAGGTTGTGAAGTAAGTTAAAGTTTAGTTTTTGTCTAAGGACTCAGCACAAGAGAAGCGTTGTTTTTTTATAATATCATGTTATACCCACATGAACGCCACGCCTCAACATCCATTGAGAACAGCGCCACACGACTTCATGTAAACAACAAAGAACAAAGCTTCGGCTCCGCTTTTGAAAGAAATCGTTTTACTAACGTTACTTATAAAAATTTCAGGGTCAGACGGCAGGGTTTAAATCCACGCCGTAGCCACTGAAAATTCTTTAAAGATAACTGACTATATAGCTATTTTATTATTGAAAAATTTCAAGGCATTGAACGCGATAATTTCTTCCAAAGTTATTGTCCCAAAACTCTTGTTCGGCAACACGATATCGAATCGCAAATTCAATTTCCAGCTCAACCTCGAAATCCACTGGAACTGTGAAACGAAAACTAAACTGTTCCGTTTTTCCATCCTCGTTAGAAGCCAGATAATCCGCCCAAACATCTCGAAAGCTGTTCCAGTTATCTAGCGTGATTCGTATTTTCACCTCTTTAGCATAACCTAAGTTTGTCACTCGAATAATACCCGTAACAACTAAGTCATCGCAAGAGATGCTCTCGAGACAAACATTCTGTTTGGAGACGCGATCGTGGAACAAATCAGTTTTACATGGTTCAACAAAACTTGGCGAGAGGTATTTCATTCTCTGCGGCCGCATACTGCAGTGCATTTGTGGACCACAGTTCATATCGTTCATTATACCATTCACAGTCACGACATCTTCGTTATTATATGGTGGAATAGTTTTCGCACTGACTCAAGCATCAAGCCAGCAGCGTCTGCAAACGAAACTTTCTTCTTCAACGATCGCGTGGGCGTAGAATTTCCGCTCGGCTCATTCATCTGATTTTCGACATTGAATGTTCACGGGTTTAGCTAGGCGGCAGTCTAAAAGCACATGTGGAAGTGTCAGCCGCTCACTCACGCGCTTATCGAAAATTTGTGACGTCATCTTCACAAAGCTTAAAGTCCATTGTTTCAAACATGGTCCGCCCATGATCAGACAACTTTGAAGGAAATTCAAACATAAATGACTTGATAGAGTAATTACTATCTTGGTGAAATTAAAGAAAAACGACGCAATGATCTCTCAAAATAATTCGACCGCCATGTTGGCGTGTCATAATTCTCCAGTCGTGATTTGCCCGCCGTCAGTAAATGGTGAAGTAAATTCACAGATAACTTTCTTTGTAGTTGTTTCTATTTCAGGAAGTAAGTATATTTACTCTCTGAGCTCGTTTTATGAGCGAATTCGTTGACCAATGTCTTGTCTAAGGCGAATCGTGACAAATCATGTTTGAAAATCCGCCTGCTTTGCACCGCACTGCAGTGAAATCGGCTGTAATAAGCTAAGGTAGTTTGAATCTTCATATATTGCAATTGTTGTTACCTATCTTCTATTTTATTCAATTTGATAGGTAAAAGGTAAAGTCGCACTCGGGCCACGATGGCCCACACGGCCGGAGCTTAACCCGGTTTCCGTAGCATGAAGCAACTAGGAATATTGCTACTCCCCCCTGGATGGGATGCTAGTCCATCGCAGGGTTACCCCCAGCATTTTGTCGCCGGTACCCATTTATACACCTGGGCGGAGAGAGACAGTGTGGAATAAAGTTTCTTGTCTAAGGAAACAACACGACGGCAGAGACCAGGCTCGAACCACCGACCTTCAGGTTGAAAGTCCGACGCGCTAACCACTAGACCACCGTGCCGCCCACATAGGGACAATCTATAAATTAACAAATTCATAGAATGATCCAAAACTGTACGTAAGCTATCATTTTCCAGGCCGTGAATTACACCGTGAAAGTTTGCCAGATTCTACAGCAGAAAGCTACTGTTCAAACTTAAATCGATAGAGTCGATGACCCGATGATATGGATCTATCTTGCGGTTGTTCCCGGAATTAACTCTTTAATATGACCTTTTAACTAAAAGCTCTCACACTGGGTAAAATTTTTATTCCTGCACTGCCCATTTCTGTTCATATCTTACTTGTGCAGCACGAAATTTAAGAAAATTAATTTGAAACATTTCATTTCATTATAGCTTCAGAGGAAGTTTACATCAAACCTATATAACAGCAAGATTGAGCAATGCTCTCCAATGTTTGGTGTTTTCGGGTTATGCTGTACAAAGTAGTTTTAAATTTTGAGTCCTTTGGGTGGCAATTCAAATGAAAGCTTAAAGTACCGAGCAGTATAATTTCCTGTTGATTGTGCTCAGTTTTTTAGTACTAGTATATATGGAATTCTGCTTGCATGTAATCTGATTCAATGAAAGCAACTAATTATAAGCCTTAAACTTTCTTCTGGTGTTATTTACTATCCAGCGCACAAACTGAACTTCATTTTCAGTAATTCTTCCAATTTTTAACTTGGCCATCCACCATTATATACATAATTGTATATATACAAATTCTTAGAGGAGCATTCCCGCTTTTATAGCCAGTTTTTGTAATTTAACGGTCAATCGTTGATATTGCCTGATGAGTGTGGTCATCATTTGACCATACGAAACAGAGCTAGTGTAGTAATAAAACGATGAACTACCTCTGATCGTACATGAAGTCTATCTTGAACCCGTTTATTATAATTATATATATATATATATATATATATATATATATATATATATATATATATATATATATATAGGTCATATAGCTATATAGGGAATGAAAGGATAAAGTGAATGATATGTGTTCATCAGATGAAAGACATGAAAATTAAGTATCGATGCATGAACATCCATTACTTGTGGCAATATTATAATAATAAATAACAGCATTTATTTTAACACGATAAAATGCAGCAAAAGCTGATGTGGGGGGTCGTTGATGTGATGATGTGGTCGTTGAAAAGCCAAAAGCACTATTCCATATCAAAGGCAATCTAGTGTACTGAAACTATTAATGTGTTTTAAGTTGAGTTCAAAGAATATTTTGTGTCTTTTGTGCATGATTGAAGGTGCTTAGATAGGTAATTTTAGCATCAGCCAAATCTAGGCCTGTGAAGTATAGCCCCTTTATAAGTGGTTTCAGAACTTCAAATGAGAACTCTGTTAGTTATAGTCGTCTGCACGCAAAGCTCAATTGCTGTCAGAAAGTTGTAATCGGCACAACAAACGCTTTTTCTTCAGCCGGTATCTGAGGTATATATGGCTAAAAAAAAAGAAGCAATTTGCCGGGGACAAAAAGGAGCTTGCTCATGTTTGGCAAATTTGAATGTCAGTTACCCAAGGCAATTTAATAAATGTCATATTCTACCACGAACACATTCTCAAATGGAAAATTCAACCTACACGCAAGAAATTATACGTAATTGATCATGGGACCCGCTTTCGCGCCGGGCTGCTAGAATTAAACGTACTTACTTCAAACTGATATATCGCATGAGCGTTTAAGCTGGTGTGACCACTCAAATCTTGATAAAAGCTGGCAAACTTATCTTTTCTTTGGCGAGGCCGAACAAAATACGAGAAAACGAAGAAGAGTGATATACTATTTAACTAGTAATTTCACGATTAGGTTTCACTGATTCCGTATGTACCGTTTTTGCATTTTTTTTTATAGGCCGTGTGACTGAATTAATGGCAAAAAAAACATGTCCGTTACCCTCAATTTAGCTGTAATTACCAAGCCACTGAATTTCAAGGCAGTAAATTTCACTGTTTAAAAATATTTATTGGTCACAAGCTAAGTGAAAAGCCGACAAATGATTAATTTCGTCTCTTATATGCAGTTATGTGCATTTGATTCCCATACGTCGCGGTTCATGTTTCCAGTCGTGTCGCAAGGCAAGCTTTTTGTCAATATGGAAGTCAAACCAACTGGACATATATAATCAGTGTTTACTTTTATCTTTCCAGTTTACTCGAGCTCCACTAAACAGTCCACGCAAGCGTGTGTTTATATTATAACAAAATAATTTACAAAGTTAATAATCTTATGCTTTTTTTGCCTCATGAACCGACTTTCAGTTTCACTTCTCATGTACTTTTTAATTTAAGAAGTGCCGAGTACACACTATTGATATTGGCTTTTAATTACTTCTAGTTAAGATCTCATGCAAGCCTAACTACGTAGCCGACAAAATCACGGTACAAGTCTTCTTTTCATAGTTTTTGGTAAATTGAATCTGTTACAACTACCAGCCTTTTGGAGAACATGGCACCTCCTGGAAGTCCGAAAAAAGGCCATTTTTGCAACATGATTATCAAGAAAGTTTTATTCTGTTTGTTTTAAAACTGTTCAGGCAAGACTTCCACACACTGTACATGGTAATTCTGTCTATTGTTATTATCCCAAAACTCCTGGTTCGATACTTTATAACGAATAGCGAACTGCATGTGCCGATTGACTTCGAAGTCTACCGGAATTGTGATACGGAAGCTGAACTTGTCGGTTTTTCCGTCCGAGCAAGACGACATGTAATCACCCCATACATCCCGATATGACTCCCAGCCATCAAGCGTGAATCGCACAGTCACCTCCTTAGCGTACGATAAATTTTTCACTCGAATAAGTCCAGTAACAACAAAGTTCTCGCACGCAATGTTCTCGAGGCAGACATTCTGGCCATGCACCCGCTCCACGAAACCATCCATTCTCGAAGGTGCAACAACCTGGAGTCAGGTGATGTTTTTATAATTTATCGACGAGTTTGGTGACAATCGGTTTGTAAACAACAAATAGTAAACAACATCTGTACCAAGATGTACAGAAATAATGGCTGCAGGCAAGATTAATGAAAACAGGTCCTTCTGTGAGTACCGGAACACATTGTATTTCAATGAGGATTTGTTCTTTTTTTTTTTATCTTGTTTTGGAGTTATATTGTTTTCTGTCTTTTGTATCTTTTGTTATGCCATTCGTTCTCCGATCATGTTATTTCTCTAAGCGTAGAGATGAGTCCACCACAGTCAGCGTTTTTCATTTTATTTAGTGGGATTGTATTTAATATTAAAAGGAAATATGGGCAAGGATGTATAAAAAAATAGTTGACATTACCATCTTTTAATTTTCTCAAAATGATGAGCTTTTTTCCGTTGAAAACTGACCAAAACTCTTTGTGCCTGATCAAAATTATGTTGCGGCAAATGGCGCCGACAATTCTGCAGTTCACAGTTTTTAAACGCTTAGAACTTTTTTGGTAAACGTTCAAAACGTTTGGTAAATTGACAGTGTATTGGAAATATATCAAACGTTAAACAGTGAAAATGACAACCTTAACTTGTAAGGACTTTGCTGTAACTTTTGCAAATTTCTCTCGTTTGTCCGGGGTTAAAGAGATGAGTAACAACATCTCAAGGCATCGCTGTTAATCCAGTCAATCATATTGGAAAAAAATGATTTTCACTAAACCTTATACCAGAAACTTGAATATTGAATTTAATTAATTGTAAATATTGGGATTTAATGTAAATGTGTGTCAACGTTTTATACTTATTTGTGGAGTTGAACCAGAAGATGTTGAATCCACCAAAGCATTGTTTAATTAATGAGAATTTACGCAAAGCTAAACGTCAAACCAACTGGACATATATAATCAGTGTTTACTTTTATTTTTCCAGTTTACTCGAGCTCCACTAAACATGTGTTTATATTATAATAAAATAATTTACAATGTTAATAATCTTATACTTTCTTTGTCTCATGAACACCTCTTCAGTTTCACTTCTCATGCACTCATTATTTTAAAGAGTATTCGATACACTCCTGATATTGGCTTTTAACAAGGCTAAACGTAGCCGACAAAATCACGGTACAAGTCTCTATTTCATAGGTTTTGGTACATTGAATCTGTTACAACTACCAGCCTTTTGGAGAACATGGCACCTCCTGGAAGTCCGGAAAAAGGCCATTTTTGCAACATGATTATCTAGAAAGTTTTATTCTGTTTGTTTTAAAACTGTTCAGGCAAGACTTCCACACACTGTACATGGTAATTCTGTCTATTGTTATTATCCCAAAACTCCTGGTTCGATACTTTATAACGAATAGCGAACTGCATGTGCCGATTGACTTCGAAGTCTACCGGAATTGTGATACGGAAGCTGAACTTGTCGGTTTTTCCGTCCGAGCAAGACGACATGTAATCACCCCATACATCCCGATATGACTCCCAGCCATCAAGCGTGAATCGCACAGTCACCTCCTTAGCGTACGATAAATTTTTCACTCGAATAAGTCCAGTAACAACAAAGTTCTCGCACGCAATGTTCTCGAGGCAGACATTCTGGCCATGCACGCGCTCCACGAAACCATCCATTCTCGAAGGTGCAACAACCTGGAGTCAGGTGATGTTTTTATAATTTATCGACGAGTTTGGTGACAATCGGTTTGTAAACAACAAATAGTAAACAACATCTGTACCAAGATGTACAGAAATAATGGCTGCAGGCAAGATTAATGAAAACAGGTCCTTCTGTGAGTACCGGAACACATTGTATTTCAATGAGGATTTGTTCTTTTTTTTTTATCTTGTTTTGGAGTTATATTGTTTTCTGTCTTTTGTATCTTTTGTTATGCCATTCGTTCTCCGATCATGTTATTTCTCTAAGCGTAGAGATGAGTCCACCACAGTCAGCGTTTTTCGTTTTATTTAGTGGGATTGTATTTAATATTAAAAGGAAATATGGGCAAGGATGTATAAAAAAATAGTTGACATTACCATCTTTTAATTTTCTCAAAATGATGAGCTTTTTTCCGTTGAAAACTGACCAAAACTCTTTGTGCCTGATCAAAATTATGTTGCGGCAAATGGCGCCGACAATTCTGCAGTTCACAGTTTTTAAACGCTTAGAACTTTTTTGGTAAACGTTCAAAACGTTTGGTAAATTGACAGTGTATTGGAAATATATCAAACGTTAAACAGTGAAAATGACAACCTTAACTTGTAAGGACTTTGCTGTAACTTTTGCAAATTTCTCTCGTTTGTCCGGGGTTAAAGAGATGAGTAACAACATCTCAAGGCATCGCTGTTAATCCAGTCAATCATATTGGAAAAAAATGATTTTCACTAAACCTTATACCAGAAACTTGAATATTGAATTTAATTAATTGTAAATATTGGGATTTAATGTAAATGTGTGTCAACGTTTTATACTTATTTGTGGAGTTGAACCAGAAGATGTTGAATCCACCAAAGCATTGTTTAATTAATGAGAATTTACGCAAAGCTAAACGTCAAACCAACTGGACATATATAATCAGTGTTTACTTTTATTTTTCCAGTTTACTCGAGCTCCACTAAACATGTGTTTATATTATAATAAAATAATTTACAATGTTAATAATCTTATACTTTCTTTGCCTCATGAACACCTCTTCAGTTTCACTTCTCATGCACTCATTATTTTAAAGAGTATTCGATACACTCCTGATATTGGCTTTTAACAAGGCTAAACGTAGCCGACAAAATCACGGTACAAGTCTCTATTTCATAGGTTTTGGTACATTGAATCTGTTACAACTACCAGCCTTTTGGAGAACATGGCACCTCCTGGAAGTCCGGAAAAAGGCCATTTTTGCAACATGATTATCTAGAAAGTTTTATTCTGTTTGTTTTAAAACTGTTCAGGCAAGACTTCCACACACTGTACATGGTAATTCTGTCTATTGTTATTATCCCAAAACTCCTGGTTCGATACTTTATAACGAATAGCGAACTGCATGTGCCGATTGACTTCGAAGTCTACCGGAATTGTGATACGAAAGCTGAACTTGTCGGTTTTTCCGTCCGAGCAAGACGACATGTAATCACCCCATACATCCCGATATGACTCCCAGCCATCAAGCGTGAATCGCACAGTCACCTCCTTAGCGTACGATAAATTTTTCACTCGAATAAGTCCAGTAACAACAAAGTTCTCGCACGCAATGTTCTCGAGGCAGACGTTCTGGCCATGCACCCGCTCCACGAAACCATCCATTCTCGAAGGTACAACAACCTGGAGTCAGGTGATGTTTTTATAATTTATCGACGAGTTTGGTGACAATCGGTTTGTAAACAACAAATAGTAAACAACATCTGTACCAAGATGTACAGAAATAATGGCTGCAGGCAAGATTAATTTAAACGGGTCCTTCTGTGAGTATCGGAACACATTGTATTTCAATGAGGATTTGGTCTTTTTTTTATCTTGTTTTGGAGTTATATTGTTTTCTGTCTTTTCTATCTTTTGTGTTATGCCATTCGTTCTCCGGTCATGTTATTTCTCTAAGCGTAGAGATGAGTCCACCGCGGTCAGCGTTTTTCGTTTTATTTAGTGGGATTTTATTTAATATTAAATGGAAATATGGGCAAGGATGTATATAAAAAAAAATAGTTGACGTTACTATCTTTTAATTTTTCTCAAAATGATGAGCTTTTTTCCGTTGAAAACTGACCAAAACTCTTTGTGTCTGATCAAAATTATGTTGGCAAATGGTGCCGACAATTCTGCAGTTCACAGTTTTTAAACGCTTAAAACTTTTTTGGTAAACTTTCAAAACGTTTGGTAAATTGACAGTGTATTGGCAATATATTAAACGTTAAACAGTGAAAATGACAACCTTAACTGGTATGTGCTTTGCTTAACTTTTGCAAATTTCTCTCGTTTGTTCGCGGTTAAAGAGATGAGTAACGACATCATCTCACTGAGGCAACGCTGTTAATCAATCATATTGGAAAAAAATTATTTTCACTAAACCTTATACCAGAAACTTTAATATTGAATTTAATTAATTATAAATATTGGGATTTAATGTAAATGTGTGTCAACGTTTGATACTTATTTGTGGAGTTGAACCAGAAGATGTTGAATCCACCAAAGCATTGTTTAATTAATGAGCATTTACGCAAAGCCTTAACGTCAAACCAACTGGACATATATAATCAGTGTTTACTTTTATTTTTCCAGTTTACTCGAGCTCCATTAAACAGTCCACACAAGCGTGTGTTTATATTATAACAAAATAATTTACAATGTTAATAATCTTATACTTTTTTTTTTCAGTTTCACTTCTCATGCCCTCGTTATTTTAAAGAGTATTCGATACACTCCTGATATTGGCTTTTAACAAGGCTAAACGTAGCCGACAAAATCACGGTACAAGTCTCTATTTCATAGTTTTTGGTACATTGAATCTGTTACAACTACCAGCCTTTTGGAGAACATGGCACCTCCTGGAAGTCCGGAAAAAGGCCATTTTTGCAACATGATTATCAAGAAAGTTTTATTCTGTTTGTTTTAAAACTGTTCAGGCAAGACTTCCACACACTGTACATGGTAATTCTGTCTATTGTTATTATCCCAAAACTCCTGGTTCGATACTTTATAACGAATAGCGAACTGCATGTGCCGATTGACTTCGAAGTCTACCGGAATTGTGATACGGAAGCTGAACTTGTCGGTTTTTCCGTCCGAGCAAGACGACATGTAATCACCCCATACATCCCGATATGACTCCCAGCCATCAAGCGTGAATCGCACAGTCACCTCCTTAGCGTACGATAAATTTTTCACTCGAATAAGTCCAGTAACAACAAAGTTCTCGCACGCAATGTTCTCGAGGCAGACATTCTGGCCATGAACTCGCTCCACGAAACCATCCATTCTCGAAGGTGCAACAAAGCGGGGCAGCAAACATTTCATTCGCCTCCGCCGCAGACAGTTTCCGTTTACATCGCAACGGTTTCTCCATGCTTCAACGACGCCACGTAAGTCGCACAAATTGTCTTCACTGCTACATGGAGTAATGGTTTTCACAAACTCGAGCTTCAGACCGACCAGATCTGCAAAGGAAACTTTTTTCGCCCTTGAGGTCGGACTGGTTGGCATGGAACCTTTTGCTTGCACGTTCGGCTTCATGGTTGCACGACTCTCAATTAATGACTTTATTTTCAGTTGTCAGATGCTGATGGGTTATTAATAGGCACTAAAACTTCGTGGATCGCGGGCAATTTCGTGGTCGTTCGGCCGAATTCCGGCCGCTGATGTCAGCCTCGCTTCGGTATTCAGTGTCTAAAATAATCGAACGAAAAGATTTCGACTATAATCGGGACGATTGGCACGTGCAACGCAAAAAACCATTTTTAATCTGACAGACGGGTTGTATTTTTAATCTGTTCTACGATATTTCTTAAAAAGCGTCAACTAAAACTTAAATTTGTACTTACCAGTTTCCTGGAGCTTTTTCGTTCTTCCTGCAACTGATCTCCCTAGTTGAAACAACTATTTTCCAAGCGCACTTTTTCTAACTCTTGGCGCCTTGGCGCGCGAGAGAGATTTAAGAGTCTGTGACACCGGAGTTGTATATTTATAGCTGTTCTTGACAAGCCGTGCGTAAATTCATGCATCAGAAAACACGATCGTCGCTGCCAAAAATAAGCTTGAGACCGTGAGGTTTGGCTGATGACAGCACGGACACCTTGCTTCAAAGAAATACTACAAAACCCTCGGCGTATGAGTGTATTGATGGTTGTGTTATATAGTAAAAAATTATCGCTCATATGCAAATTTTATTGAAACGGAAACAACACCGCCACAAATGATGTCCCATTTATGACGTCACGCGACTGTGTCGTGCGGTCAAGAACGTATGAAGTCGTGCGTGGAAAAGAGTCGGGACCTGCAATGCGAAATATTTATAAGACTGCGGTTCCTCGCATATAACGTTTAACAGAAATCGGTTGATTCGTAAGGAAATGCAAACTTTCCTTAGGATGGAAAATGAAGCTTATTTTGTATACCGCAAGATTATAAATAATAATAATAATAATAATAATAATAATAATAATAATAATAATAATAATAATAATAATAATAATAATGTTATTGGTGACGGTTTTGTGCGCAAAAGTAATTCGGAAAAGGTCTACATTGTTTAAAAGTTATTAGCGGAGCACTTGCCAGGCCGAAGGCCTGGCTGCGCAGCTCCATACTCATAGAACCGATGCTCTTCATTTTTCATGGTCATGGCTAGCGGAATGTTTCGCGGGCGCGCGTGTGCCCGACGCCGCCCTCCGCCGTCGCGCAGGACTAGCTTGCCTTCGCGCAGGACTAGCTCGCGGGCGCGTATGACGTCGGAACAAATGCGCGTACGACGTCATGTTGAAACCAAAGCGAGGCTTTGTTTTTCGCGCGGTTACACGGCCGAATGTCACGTCAGCTAGAAAAACACTTTGATGTTTTACTGTGAATTTACTAAGCGGAGAAAACCGTTTAAATTAAAGGCGTTATTTCCCTGAATATTTCGCGGTTTGCTACTCAAGACAAGGATACTAATTAAGGGATACTCAGAAGCCGCTTTAGTGTAAAAAGACGAGCTTTCAGGGATAAAATCCTGTTTTTTATCAATGCGGGAGATGTTTGTTTTCTACGGATTTCAGAACCAGAAGCGGAGATTTGAATTTCCAAGCAAGCGAGGGACTAAAGGTAAAACAGATTACTGTTTTCGATGAGAATTTATGTTGATATCAATCTGTGAGTGACTTTTTATTGGTGTTATTGTTAGTTTTGGAGAATTGATTTTAAAACGTGCTTGAATTCAGTTGTATCGATCTCTTGAATTTCATCGAAGAAAGCTTGAACTCGATGAGCTATAATTAAATGGCATTGAAATGGTACGCGTTTTGCTTTTAAACGTAAACTAATGGAGATTTCAATAAATTTTTTCGAAAGAAGATTGTGTTGTCCATTTTTATGTGTTTGTTCATTCATTAGATAGATTTAAAAGCGATTTTATATAAACAAAACAAGACTGATTTTATAGTACAGTTCCATCTTCACTCACATCGCCTTATGCAAATATGTTTGTGTATTTTTGCAATTTCTAATTTTCAAATCAGTTTCTCTAGCAATTTTTGACAAACAAAAACTGTATTTTATTCGAAAAGTAGTGGTACTAGTTATTCCAGACAGAGAAAAGTTGTTTTTGTGAACTTTTGTACGGTCTATAAAAATGTACTGTGCAGACGGTCGCGTAATACTGTTTTTGAGAATTGCTAAAATTGAAAATAGCCCGTTCGTCAATCTTAATTCTTGTGCTTCCAACCTTTCACCTTAGTTAAGCTTGTTCAAAGTGCGACGCTGTTAGGCTTGGGCTATCTATATATATTAATTAAAAGCGCGCCTGTTTGGTTGAATTTAATGGACAGTGCGTGCCGTTCCTCGCGTTTTTACTTTTACGTTTATAATCTGACTTATGCCTCGATCTTTGGCCATCTTTCCCCATCGAAACAACTCGTTTTCCTTCATGGATTATTATGACTTCTTTGGAGTTTTTTTTAATTGCAGTCGGGACGAGTGATTTTTATAGCCACCTACCTGGAGTCAGGTCATGTTTTTATAATTAATCGACGAGTTTGGTGACAATCGGTTTGTAAACAGTAAACAGTAAATAGTAAACAACATCTGTACTAACTGATGTACAGAAATAATGGCTCGCAAGATTAATGAAAACGGGTCCTTCTATGAGTAAAGTCGCACTCGGGCCACGATGGCCCACACGGCCGGAGCTTAACCCGGTTTTCGTAGCATGAAGCAACTAGGAATATTACTACTCCCCCCTGGATGGGATGCTAGTCCATCGCAGGGTTATCCCCAGCATTTTATCGCCGGTGCCCATTTATACACCTGGGTGGAGAGAGACAGTGTGGAGTAAAGTTTCTTGTCTAAGGAAACAACACGACGGCAGAGACCAGGCTCGAACCACCGACCTTCAGGTTGAAAGTCCGACGCGCTAACCACTAGACCACCGTGCCGCCACTATGAGTACCGGAACAAATTGTATTTTAATGAGGTTTTGTTTTTTTGGCTTGTGTTGGAGGTCTTGGAGTGGTACATTGTTTTCTGTCTTTTGTTTCTTTTGTTTTAATACGCCATTCGTTCTCCAGTCATGTCATTTTCCTAAGCGCGGAGCATGAGTAACGACATCATATCGAGGCATCGCTGTCGAGGTTAATCAGATCACATTGGAAACAAATATAGAGGATGACTATATTCAAATCTCCATGATTATTAATAAAGTATAAGTACATAGATACACTTACTATAGTCAGAGAATCCTTGTCTTAATTCAATTTGATCACTTAACTTCTGTGTTTTTATTCATTATTATGTGCAATCTGCAAGGCTTTTCAATAGTATAAGGTTTTTGATTTTGTAGATATTTGTATTTTTCATGTACTTGTTTTGCCCCGCCCCGATTAGCTTTCCAGCTATTTGCAGGGCAAACAAATCAGTCAACTCTTTCATTATTATACTAATTATACATTGTTGTTGTTGTTTCTTGTTGAATAAATTGTTGTTGTTGTTGTTGTTGTCACTAAACCTTACTGACCAGAAACTTGGAATATTGAATTTAATTAATTATGAATGTTGGGATTTAATGTAAATGTATGTCAACGTTTTATACTTGTTTGTGGAGTTGAACTAGAAGATGCTGAATCCACCAAAGTATTGTTTAATAAATGAGTATCATGATTTACGCAAAACTTAGCGTTAACTTTGTTTCTTCACGCCGGCGTATTACAAACGTCGTCTTTGACAACAAAAGCTGTTGATCACTTAATTTTCACGGTAAAGTACAAAGCCGGTCTCTTTGATCACGTTATAAAAGCCCACAACTTCAAGAGCCATGTTTATGGCATAGTTTATTCAATTTGGATGTACCTTTGAAAGAACCCAATAAGCATCAATGGTGAAAATCACAATAATAATAATAATAATAATAATAATAATAATAATAATAATAATAATAATAATAATAATAATGACAAAATAAAATTGTACTGCTCACTTTTCAATTGGTTATCTAAGTCGGATATACCCCAAAAGAAATGGATTGTTAAAAGCATAACATATTTATTTTGGAACGACAGGAAACATTAAACTTGAGATTGCGTTGTATAATAGTTTACATTTTGCAAAAAAACGTCTTTGTTTATGTACCTAGGAATTAATCCTTGAATGAAAATTGCCCTGTGAGTTTTAGAGTTTTAGTTTTGAAGCCGAATTTCACCCTTTCACTCCCATTGTCAGATATGGAGACATGTAGCGTAGTTCTAAGCTGTAGACGAAATCCTGTGGTGTGACCATTGAAATAAAACCTCTTTGGCAGTTCTTTCGCATAGTACCATTGGTGTTACATTATTTTAAGAAATGAAATTTGGGATTGTTTTTTAATTTTGATTTTTGGCATTCTTGGAAACGACCCCTCTGATCTGCTGCAACTATAAAGTAATAATTTCCTGAAGTGTTCTCTGTTTTTACTTATCAGTCCTTCAATATTAAGTAAACACACGTCGGCATTTGCTAATTGTTTTGACTGAAAATATGACCTATTGACTCCATTTAAATTTTAATGCTTTATTGAGCTTCATTAAATCCACCACAAACCGTGAAATGCCAATAAAAGTAGCCTGCGTTCAGACGTCTCTTATTGCAGGAAACAGGAGACGTGTACGCTACAACGCATACGCGCACTGTCTACTAATTAAAAATGAGAACAACCTAATGAGAGTCCTTATTAAATCTGCTTTTGATGATGCAAAGTGTCAGTAGCGATATGATTAAACAACTACTGTATTCATCGAATTGGAGGTGACTAGAGATGGATATTTACCGAATAATAGAAAAGTGTACGGCCATTTTCAGTCTCATGTAGGAGGCTTTAAGAGTCTTGGACGGAATAAGACGTGTTGGCCAACATTTGTTACGATATTAATAAAACGTCGCGTAACCTCGAGGCATTGACCAGATGCCATGAGAACAATTTCCTGAATTTTTCATTTTGCGAGAATTCGACTGAAAACAATTGACATAGCAAGGAAGTACTGCTTGAAAATATGAGTACAAGAAGAATGTGGGAGAAGCGATTAAAACCACACCCATCTATACTCATGCAAGCATTCACGGGTTTTTCTAGGATCCTTCCTATTTATTTTAATCTTGGCTTCGATACGTGTAGTCTCCCACGCAGCCGTTATTTGTCTCGTCACGCAATGCTCCTCCCCAGCGTTGCGTGACGAGACAAATGACGGCTGCGTGGGAGACTACGATACGTGATGTGCGTATCCAAAGGTTAACCTTTTAAGTGTCAATGTCAACAATCTTTATCGCATGGTTATCGACATCCATAAAAAGGCAATCCGGGCCAGGCATACAATTCTTATAGTAATTTGTTCACAATTCATCTTTGGTAATTATTTTCACGATTCGCACGACCTTTTTATACACTTGGCCATATGTCTACAATCTCTACATTGATATTCACGGCAAGCTGATCACAGCTGATGCTTCAACGGTTGCGGTTATTCAAGGCTAGTTTAACGCTAGTTTCACCGTTCGACTCTCAAGAATGCCAAACATAAAAAAAACTCTATCCCAAATTTAATTTTGTAAAATATTGAAAAGAACTGTCACCATGTAAAAGTACTGCTGAAGAGGTTTCTGTGAATGGTCACGGCATGGGATTTCGTCCACAGACTCAAAAGTTAGAACTACACTACCTGTTAAAGAATTTGTTACTGACAGTCAACTCTCTCTTAACGACCAAGTAAATACCGTTTTGTTTCTCAGTCAAATACTGTTCTCTTAAGCGACCACCTCCGTTAAGCGACCACTTTTTCCTGCACCAAGGGTGGTCCCTTAGAGCAGTTTTCAATTGAGTGTCGAAAGTAATTACACAATTGCTTTGGTTTTGCATTGCTACACTTTGTGATTGGCTAAAAAATCTCGCGCCACTTTCTTGACCAATCAGAAGTAAAACCAAAACCAATCGTGACTTGCTCGCACGCGTTTTCCGGCGCTTGGCGCCGGCGACATGTAATTGCTTCGAGCTCTGATTGGTTCATTGGATTGTTTACGACTGCTGTGATTGGTCAGAGTAATTACTTTGGTTTTGGTTTTTCGACACTCAAATGAAAACTGCACTATTAAAGAGAGAGTTGACTGTATTTCGTTTTGTAAAAATAACAAAAGGCAACAATCTCGTTCCAGGGTCCTCTATCTTTCACGAGTGAGAAAGAGAGAGGACCCTAGGAACGACGTTGGAAAAATAATTCAATCGAGCACAACGTCCATTAATAGACCAATTTCGATGCGCGATATACTGAAAATTCATGCTTGGCTCCGAGGCTTGGGGGAATAACACAAAACAAATCACATTAAGGTTCAGCGTTGAATAATTAATTTCTTTCGTTTTATTACTTCGGCCCAAGCCTCGGTGCCAAGTATGAATTTTAATACATCGAAATTGGTCTATTAAAAATACTTATTTTTTTTAACTGCACAATAGCTTTCATTTCAATGAGTATAGTTTGCGATTTGAAACCACAGTTAATTGAAATAAAATTGTTAGTTAATTTAATTTTGAATAGTGATATACAGTAATTGACCTAGAACTGAATATTCACTAAGTATAGAGTGTTTTCACATGACGTCACGGCGGCCATGCTGGTGTCCCAAAACAATAAAATAGCGGCCATATTGGTGTCCCAAGCTAATCCTGTGGGGATTGAACTCTTTTCTAATGCAAACACTGTTTTTGTTCAAATAAATTAGCATAGCTGCAGACCACGTGAGTGAAAACACTCTATTAACTACTTGAACGGTAGCCTCAGGTATTTTTAAGGACCTTAAACTTAAAGCGACATGCCAGCAGTTGTTTCAAGTCGATCCGGCCTAATTTAGCCAAATTCCATTTTAACTAATAGATTCCATTTTGTCGTGCGTATGTTCAGCTATAGATTCCGGATGACGTCATCGTATGTGGTTAGAACAAAGAAGAGGTCAGCGTGCCTTAGGCGAGTTGGTCACTGATGTTCTTACCACGTTTTGACGTCTTCTGTGATCTATAACAAACGCACGGCAAAATGGAATCTATTTGTTTTATACAATAACGTCAATAACAGGGAAGAAAAACTAGCTTTATAGCACTGGACTGCGATCATAAGTTCGAGGACTTTTTTGTAATTTCAGCTTTTTCCACGTAAACAAACTGGCTACTTTTCGCCTCGGTTTCAGTCTTTTTTCTAAATTCATGCCAATTACTCTTTATCGAAATAACTTTTCAGACTTTTGAGTGCATATATTCTGTAGTGTATATTGCAACCATTTTTATAATGGTTGAAATACTGACGAAAATCTTGTTGAAAGAACCATAAAGTAGAATGGCCGCTGGTAGTTTATTTCACCGGGCGTAAAACCGAACACTGCAGGAACACTGAACACTTTGTTTACAATTATTGCTTTATTAGCACATGCGTCTCATATTGTAATCGAAATGCAAGAACACTGAATATTGAAAGGGCATAGAACAACTGGCCTTTTCTGGAAATATGAGTCCAATGTAGTATTAAAGATACTCTTCGTGCAATGCTGTTTTTAAAAAAACTCAAAATTTTACAAAGACTGTATTTTGCCATCCAACAATTTTGCAGTTTTTGATAGCTGATATAATTCCCTCAAAAATTGTATGCAAGAAGTTAAAAACTGCGTAGGTAACTAAGTTTAACAAGCTCGTTCTGTCTTTTGAAGTCGGGTTATATTTAGCAGGATATTTACCTTCTCTAATGAGACAAAATGTAAACAATGACGTCAGCAAACATTTACAGTTACGTAATACCGATCATGCACGTACACACCTTTTAAATTTGTATCTACGTTGTATCGGTCCTAGCTTTTATAGTTTAGTTCAAATAAACGCCGGTGCCGCGAATAAACGCCTGAGGTGTTTAAAACTGGACGTCGTCGTGAACCCGCTGTTTATTCTGTCCCCGGCGTTTAATCAAGAAAATACGGTATACACAAATACGAATACGAGCGAAGCACGGCCGATAAAAGTGAGAGTGCCGTTGGATATCTTTGAAGCTTTCACACAACTCGGTGCTCATGAAATTCGACGACTCCCTTACGAGTCATTGCAAGCTTGTTTTGATCATATTCACAATCGCATAATCTTCTTGGGGTGGTTTCAGTTCGCAGCATATATATGCGTATATATATGTAGTTGTCGCGTAAAAACTAAAAAAAATGCACGGGCAAATGCGACGCAAATAGACCCTAAAATAATTACTTTCGTTTTTTATTTACAAATTTTCATAACACTTGGGATATTTATACTCTATGATATAAATCTAGAGGTCTTATAAATATTGATATGTTCTAGGAAATTACAACTGATTCAGTCACCGTTTGTTAACATAAATTTAACGAAGGACTTTCGCAACGCAAAGTTCGGAGAATAACGCAAAAAAATATCTTCAATTTCAACGACACAAATGTCTCAAGACTGCTTTTTTCTACTGAGATTGTCTGGAAGTGTTAGGGCGGCTCAGTAGCATTTTGCTATTAATTATCTGACTCCAGATGACATTATAAAAACTTGTCCAGCGATATGCGCGATATTGTCTATTTGAATATACAGTACCTCATTTTCCAGTGTCTTGATCATAATCTCGATCTCTTAATTTAATTCTAAGAATTCGAGAATCAGCTTTTCTCGAAACGAAAATCAAATCCATTGCAGTTTGCCTTGTTATGTTTTAAACAAATGTTTCACAAGTACAATTATCCATATTGTGTTTATAATTGTCGTGCTGTAGAAGCGAAAATAACTCGTAGCTATGCGGTCCGGCAATGCACACATGAAGTGCCGTGGTAATGCAAATAACCAGGAGTGCTATTTCGCGACTATGGCTTGAAGAAAGCATTCTGCACAGTAATTTCGATGAAAATTGTTATCCCAGTACTCTTTACCCGCTGTGCAGTACCGTATAGCAAATTCAAGTTTGCCTCCAACGTCCAAATCTTGAGGAATAGAAATTCTGAACCGAAATCTGTCTGTTTCTTTATCGGATGATTTCGGCACATAATCGGCCCATATGTCTCGATAGCTTTTCCATCCATCAACTGTATACCTAACAGTGACTTCTTTAGCGAAAGCAATGTTTTTCACCTTCACAGTCCCTGTCATCGCAAAGCCGCAGAAAACAGCGTTCTCCAAACAAACATTTCTCTCCATGACGCGTGACTTAAAGCCATCGTCCGCTCCAGGCTGGGTGAAACAACACTTGAATCGCTTTAAATGTATCGGCGTTACAGAATGATTCAAAATGTCCACCTTTTTGTACAACGGCAGGTCTTCCTCACTGTTTGCAGGCGTGATAACTTTGACAGAAACGAGGTCTTGGCCATCGAAATCAGCGAAGTGAACCCGACGTTTCGATTCATTCGGCGAAGAAAGCGGCGATGTTTTCCCCTGTTCTTCTTTCATTATCTTCACCGACACATTTTTCTCAGGACAGGGAAAGAGGAGGTTGTTATTCAAATCCCGATGTTCCTTCTGATACATAGAAAGTTCGCTTTATGAATGAAGATTTTTTCCTGTGCTTCGTGATCACATGCATGTTTACTTATGGCCGATTCGCATTCGTGACTGGGTGCATGTTCAGTCACACGTGACGTCACTAGTTGTCAGTGTACACACATGACACACTTCCCGGCAGCTTCTACGCACGTGATAAAAGACTCCGACACGAGATCCGGGAATTTTCTTTACGATTTTATAGCGATATTTCTCTGTTTACAAACATAACGTCAAATTTGTTTTGTTATTCAAATTTGCCAACTATTAAACAAAAGAACTATTTGTTTCAACAGCCAATAGTTCTCTGGTTGGCGTGACGAGAAATATCGCTATAAGCTTCTTTCAGCGGAAAATTAAACAGGAATTCAAATTAAAAATAGCACAAACATTCTCATTTAATTTTTCCCGGAGTTATATGATACCAGCAATCAATAAGCTGCTATAAGGCCAGTCAAGTAAACCTAATACGGCCACACCGAAAATCGGAAGGAAAAAATTGAAAGCACTGACATGTTTGAGTTTACATTAATGAAAACTATTTATTTAAAGCCCCGATTATGTCAAAAAAAATATTGCATGGCGTGGTTTATAAAGTCTTCCAGTATCAATAGCTGTTATTTCCTTTGAAGCACTAAAATAACTGAGACAATATAATCTGTCAGATTTCTGCACAGGTAGGACCCTCGTAGCATATTTTACCCCCGGATTTTAATGTTGGGGAGCTAAATCTGGCGTACACAGTACAGTGCCAGTCTGCTACGGTGGTCAGGGGCATCACGGGCGGGCATGTCTCCTTTCCCGGGCCGAAAATCGGAATAAAAACGATTTCCTCTGGAAATTGAAAGCCTTGTCATGTTTGAGTTTATATTAATGAAAACTATTTATTTAAAGCGCGGCCTTATGCGCAACCGAGCGCGAAGAAGGAATGTAAGGTAATTTATTTAAAGCCCTGATTATGTAAAAAAAAAATTGAAAGGCGTGGTCAATAAAGTGTTCCAATGTCAATAGCTGTTATTTCCTTTGAAGCTCCAAAATAACTGAGACCCAATATAATCTGTCAGATTTTTGCACAGGTAGGTCCCGCGTAGCATATTTTACCTCAGGATTTTAAAAATGGGGAGCTAAGTTCGAACCAAAGTACGTAATACAGTGTCAGTCTGGGGGCCAGGGGCATGACTCCCTCACCGGGGGAAAATTTGAAAAATGCGGTTTTCGAGTGATGGCCAGAAATGAAACAAATGTAGAAATGTACAATACATCAGACATACTACAAAATCACAAATAAATAAAAACAGCCACCCACGTCACAAAAGTTTCTTTTCTGTCAACTGTACGCTAATATGTATCTAACTACACAACATGTCTCCATAACTGACTCTGGAAGTGAAAGGGTTAATATTAGGGTTTCTTTGGCTTGGACTCGTGTTGCAAGATAAAACGTAATAGGCGGAAGTTTATGTTATCGCTGTAGAAATGCTAGGATCAGTAAATTTCTGACCATTTCTTAGGCCGTGATTTAGAATTACACAATAATTCACACAAGAAATAAACTGATAATTCTAATGGTTACGGACAGCATGAATCCCTCCTGTCAGTTGGCCACTTTTTTGTTGTTGCCACATCCGTTACCGTCATGTGATTTGTAGCTGAACAAACGCACGGCAAAATGGAATCTATAGTGTGCCCCTCCTCGGCTTTGGTACAGAACAGAGACAAGTGTTTCCAAGTAGAGTCAGGCTTTAACGATCATTAATGACCAATAAGGGCTGATCCGAGCGGCAGTTACTGTGTTGAGATCATGCCGAGCCACGTCCCCCAAAATGATCGTTGCAGAATTCACACGAGCTCATTGATTCAGTATTACCTGGTTGAAGTAACTCGCTTAGTTATTTTTAAGAGGATATCGTTAAAACATCCAATGTTATGTGCACAGACGATGCAACACCGACTTCGCATAAAATAAGATATTACGAACAACTATAAAGAGCTGAAACATCAAGGAAAGAATAGGTGGGAGGGGTACTTTGACCACCCTCCCTCAGCCCCTCTCCCTGCTTGGCCCCTGACAGGAGAAATTTCCCAAAATAATTCACAGCCTGTCAGTTTACTACTCTGCCAAAGTCACTAGGTTGACAAGGTCAAAAGGGTAAGTGTTTAAAAGTAAATTCTGTAGCGTCTGCTAATATTACAACGCTCGTTGTTTATCACTGATACACTCCTTGTTTTGAATCTTAAACCAAAGCATAAATGTGCTGATTAAGAGTGTCGAAAAGCTGCAACTGGCAGTGGTAGATACAGACTTCATAGTGGGGGAGGGGTTGGAGAGAAAAATGTTAAGAACTGTTAGAGAATATTAGTCCCCCACCGACCCCTCCCCCGGATCTACCATTGGCAAGTATGCGGCCAGACAACCACTGAAAGAGCTCTATTGTACATTATGGTTGAAATACATCGAATAAAATCTGGAATCTAAAAATAAGAATTCAACGCATGAGTTGCGAAAATGAAAGTGGCAAGGGTTATTGTGCAAAAAAAAAAAGGACAAGTGTTTGGAGACTGTTCCATATGGTGATACCATCACCTTATTTCATCTAATCTGACAGATCAAATCAGGAATGTCAAGAACATCACGTACTGGAATAAATTTTTCACTTGAATACTTTCTAACTTACTCTAGTGTCTGTAACACCTAGTGGCCGTTTTCCTGCGTTCTCAACAGATACAATGTATCAAATTAGTAGCCTTGTGCAAAACACAGGATCCAGCCCTTCGGAAAGAGAGTGGCGGATCTAGGGACTCCACCCCATTCTCCCCTACTCCAGTGGGGTGGGGGGGGGGGGGTCCCTCCTCTTGATACAACACTGGTACTAACCCTGTTTTGAAACCAAACATGACTAACAGTAACATTGAGTCCTTAGTGGACATTCATATCTGGGCCAGGCAGCTGGCAAGCAGCAGCAGATAGTGGTGGAGATGGGGGATAGCTCTTTCTCCCCACCACCCCCTTAATGTGGACAATCATAGCAGGGGCCAGGCTACGAGCAAGCTCTCGGGTGGGGGGTAACGGGGGAGGGGAGCTCTTTGTCCCCACCACATCCACCACCATCACCTCCAAACCCTAAGTATTAAGTACTGACATTCATATCATGTGCTAGGCTGCAAGCAAGCTGTCATGTGGGGGATGAGGGTGGAGGGAAAGGGAGATGCTCTTTCTTTCCACTGCAAACACCACCATCAACCCTCACCTCCAAGCCCTAAGTATGGACATTCATATCAGGGGCCAGACTGTGGGCAACGCTCTCGGGCTCGGCCTTTCCCACCCCCGTCCCCAAGCTCGAGAGCTTGCTCCAAGACCAGCTATGGACTAGAAAAGGCAGGAGAAAGGGGTCTTTTATTGTGAGGGAACACACTTTGAACTCAATGTTTTAATTTTTAAACTGTTTTTCTTTTTTTTTTACATTTCACTAACAAGTACTAACTTATACCTCAATTATCTGAAAGACAAAACAAGTTGTAAGTTTTCAGAAACTGTAGCGCCCCTGTTGATACAAGCCTAGTTGCTGATCGGGCTACGCTGGCTAAATACAGATTATTTACTGACATGCACTTACTAGAATAGATTACCAGTGTTATCAAATTATTTTAAAAATATATCAATTCTTTTCTTTTTGTTTACAAAATTGGTATTAATTTTACAGACAACTGAAAATAATGAAGTTTAACATGCAAGAGCTCATAAGGTAACTCTTAGGTCATGTCCACAAAATGGAGATAAAAACATTTTAAAAAAGGTTACCATCATCCACATGAACACTTCAGGACTGTCACTATTTTCACTATTTTTTTTTTCCTGGTGATGTCAATGTTTTATTTTATTGTCAAAGTAGCCGGAGTAGCCGGGGAGAATCCCCAGTCCTTGGTCCCTATTGGCAGCCCTGCACTTTCTAAACATTTTGACCAGTCTACACCTTTGAGCAACATACACCTATCAGGATTTGATGTTACATCAATTGCTGCTCACAAAAAAAAACAACAAATCTATGAACTTCTAAATCCTTCGAGTTTATATTTCCACATGAACAAGGCAGGTTCCCTTTGACTTGCATCTCCATGTTGTTAAATATAGATTCTCTTCTAGGTGTAAAGATCACCAGTGATTTAGTCTAAATCTTACGCAGCCATTTATGGTTGTCAAGATGAACTGACATGTAACAACGGTTGCACAGGAGACTACCAGTTATTGGTAGGTGGACAAATGCCAAAATATTAGAAGCAAGTAATTATGGAGGTGCATGTAGATGGAGTTGAAGTACTGTAGGTTTAACATAATTCTGTTTGGTTTTGTTGCAAAGAAAATAAAGTTCATACATCTGCAAAGTTTTCAAAGCCTGACCAGGCCTTGAACCAGCCACTAGACCATCACACCTTCTACATGTAACTGGACTTGGGTCCATACTTTTTTAAGGGCAGCATTCTACAGCAAAATTGATTGAAAACCCTACTACTGCTTTGCAGAAAATGCATTACCAATACCCTTTTTATCACAGATAGAAGGGGCGATGTAGCAGCCCTCATAAGGTCTCACACCAATGGTGTGATACCCTTTGAGAGAACAATACAACAAAGAACAGAAACCATGGTTCCTAGCCCTAAAAACAATAGCAGCTGTGTTTTTACTGTGTTTTAGAGGTTTCTGAGAGCTGCTACACTACCGGATAGAAGATGAAGTGCATTTAAGTTAACCCTTTAACTCCCAAGAGTGCCAAAATTCAACAAAAAGTTATTTCATTTTGTAAAATATTGCAAAACAATTTTTTTTTTAATGAACCGTGCAAAAGCACTGCCAAAGAGGTTTCATTTGAATGGTCACACCACAGGACTTAGTGCAGACTAAAAAGTTAGAACTACACCACGTGTGTCCATAATTGACTCTAGGAGTAAAAGAATTAAAGGATATCCACAATGAAAACTAGCAATAACAGATGCTTTACTCAATTTGTCACTGTTTGTCCCTGGCCTGCGTAGCAGGCGTTGGGGAGAGGGGAACTGGGGAGAGAGGGAAAGGACACCTGCAATAAAGCCTTCTTTTCTTCATTTCTGCAGACACTGGTGGCTGCAAAATTCTGATTGGCTAATTCATGCCGGGTGGTAAACATAGTAATTTCCCACAAGAAGTCAGCCATGTGTAAAAGCCCATGCCAGTTTCAGATTGGTAACTGTATTGACACTTGACATAATTCAATTGCCAGGAAATCATTGGGCATAATGTGAATATTGCGGTTCGTATAGCAGGGGTTCCTTTCCTTCTCCCCTCTCCTTTTTCGTGCTCCCTCCCCCTCCCTGTTTATGCCTGCCATGAACGCTATTTCTCACAAGTGGACTGTACACTACAGCATCCAGAGTGATGGGTACATTTCTCACTTGGAGTCTTTCCTCTAAAAGGCTTACACAATTAAATTGTAATTTAAAAATCAATATGAGCAACAGCACTGCTCCATTACAACTTTCAATTGAATGGTCACAGCTTAGAATTTCACATACAGGCTCAAACGATGCACAACCTCCCTACATGGCATAATAAACCATTCCACTAGCGGAAGCTTACATGTAAAGTTCAATATTTTTTTTTATCTCATTCAAGAATTCTTGGATAGAATCCCAAAACTGGTAAAGCAATATAAAGAGTCTATTGCGAGCACTAAAAGAATATTTCATGGCATGTTTTTATTTTTAATTTCGCTTGCCAGTATAACTGAAAGCTTAAGCTTCATAGAAATGTATATTCTGTTTTGTAAAAGCCCTACTAAATACAAAAACTACATCTCTTGAATCTAAAAAGTTAGATAACAATGTTGTTGTGATTGCTGTAAACAAAGCAAGACCTTTATTATTTTGAATATTTGCCAAGACTCCAAGATTTTTGTGTGTTTGCAGGTGTTAGCCTGCCTTGGCTCAATCACCTTTCACTACAAAATTACATTTTTCTGCCGAAAACTCAATTTTTCCTCCAGAACCTGTTAAGGCCAGCAAATTATGATTTGCCAAGAGGAACTATTGTAGTATCAATTGCTTTCCTCTTTCTCCTGAACCAACTTACAAACGGTTTGTTCCGCTTTTTGTTTGTTTTGACAATATTTATTCGCCAATATATTTAGTGAGTTAATCGACCTTTATTATAGGGCGATCTTTGCTGACGTCATTGTTTACATTTTGTCTCATTAGCATACAAATTTATGTAGAGAAGACATTGTGCTAAATACGAATTGACTACAAAAGTTGAAAGAGCTTGTTTAATTCAGCAATCTACCCAATTTTTAGCTCTTTGCATGTACTATTTAAGAAAATATAAGCTATCCAAAACTGCAAAATTGCTGGGTGGCAAAAGCGCTAATGAGCCCATACATTGTTTGCAAAATTTTGAGTTTTGAAAACAGCATTGCACAAAGAGTATCTAGTATATCGGGTTCAAATTTCCAGAGAAAGCTAATTGTACTATGCCCTTTCAATATTCAGAGTTGATTTTGTTGTAGCTCGATTAGAAAATGATGCACATATGCTAATGAGGCAAAAAGTGTAAACAAAGATTGCCCTATTTCGAGTGTTTGCTGAGACTGCAAGATTTGTGTGTTTGCAGGTGTTAGCCTGACTTGGCTCAATCACCTTTCACTACAAAAGTACATTTTGCTACGAAAACTCAGTTTCTTCTCCGGAACCTGTAAGGACAGCAAGTTATGATCTATCATTAAATTTGCCAAGAGGAACTATTTCTAGTATCATTCGCTATCCCGTTCAACCAACTTACAAATGGTTTGTTCCACCATCTTTTTTGTATTCACAAACTTTATTCGCCGATATATTAAGTGAGTTAATCCACCTCACTAGTTGGACTAAATTAAGCCCTTAGTTTATCCTTTGATTAGCACCAGTTGTGCTTCCAGGAACAGAATCTTGTACCCGCCAACTTTTTCTGAGTGATAGGCATGAGAATTTTTTCGTGGGAGTGCCAGGATTTCCTAAGGCAACCTAACCAAATCCAAAGACAAACCGATCTATTTCGAAGATGTCCGAAGATTTCGGAAGTTTCCATGGACCTCAGACCTCTGTTTAACAACATCCAGCTGTAATCGCAATGTTCAGAATGATAAAAACTTACAAAAAAGTGCCAAATTTTCATGAATGAACTATATTTTTAATTGGATCATGAGATCAGTTAAGGCTGATAGCTCAAATCTGTAAGTCAAGCGTGAGAAATTGCTCCATTAGGCGTGAATTGGTGCGAGATCGGAGTTTTGGACTCACAGGCATGAGACTTGGTAGATATAGAATCTGATCAGAGAATAAACATTATCCCTCAATTAGGCTGACTTAATTGTGCATTGCTTATTGGCTTTTCAGGAACCAGGGCCAGAAGTTTAATTTTCAAAGCTTGTTTTGACCTCTGAGACTAAATTTAGTGATGCCAGATAGGGTCAAAGAGAAATATTCAACTTCCGGTCATCCCACCCCACTGTGCCAAGTAGTCAGCACTCCTTATTTATCATTGATGCCATTTAGGCGCATTTAAATAGCAGCAATTAAATAATGCTACCTAAAACAAAGCAATTTATTTTCCATGCCCTGGTTATGATGATCAATTAATCAAACCTTGACTGTGAATCAATGCATGGAGCTTGTGCATATATGACAGCTCTATAAAATGAAATTTATTTTGAAGGCAATATAAGCTTAATATTATTATCTTCATAATAGAGTGACCCATTCAAATGAAAGCTGTAAACAAGTTCTCTTTCTGTGGTACTTACTGTGCTGCAATATTTTACTGAATAATATTTAATTAAGCTGGATATAAATCATTTTAGTCTCCAACTTTTAGCCGAGAGGGTTGTATCTTGTGGTCGGTGAATCGATGCGTTTGTGCTTGCTTGGGTTTTGAATAAACAGCTTAATTTATCAGATGATGCATCTAAAAAAATGCTCTTTCTAGGAATATTAAATGACTTCGTTGTTCATGCATGTACAGAACTACTTTCATTTAATCAAAACAAATGTCAGCTCATTACCAAAGCAAAATATGAAACCTACCAGAACTAATTTGAACTGTTTTTTGTTTTTGGTTCCACTGTTCTCTCGCGACCATCACGGGCATGAACGGGGGTGATTTCATTCCTGTGATCTTTTGTTCTTTTTCTTGTCGTTTTCACCATTTAACATCATTCTTCCTAAACAGGTTGGCCATTCTGTTTATCCCCTCGCTCGATGATGGCGCTTCTCGGCACTCAATCCGATAATTTTCGCCATTGTTATTGTCCCAGAACTCCACTCCTTCGCCCTCGAAGCGAAGAGCAAACTCCAGCACTCCTCCTGAAGTCAGGAAATATTCGGGCAGCGTAAGAGCAAACGAGAATCTATCCGTTGCACCATCGTTCGAGTCCGGCACATAAACCCCTTGCAAATCCGTGCTCGAAACCCAACCGTCTAAAGTGTATCTCACCGTAACGCTTTTGTGAAAACAAATGTTCTTTACCTTAATCGTTCCCCAGATCGAATTTTGCGAAGCCACGGCGTTCTCGAGAGAAACGTTTTGTCGTTCTAGCCTGTCACGAAAATTATCCGAGGCAACAGGTTGAGCAAACCGCACATGTAAGGTCTTTTTCGCTCGCTGCAGCTCCCGTTTCGTCATCTGCAACGCTACATGAATGTTGTATTCATCGTCGCTGTACACGGAAACGAGAGGCTTGCCACAGCCGTCCGCAAACTGCACATTCTTTTTCCGTGGCGGAGGAAGAGATTTGTGTTTGCGAAGGATGGAATGGCAGCCATTTTCACCATCATCGTCGTCAAGTTCAGAATCATCTGCGAACGGAGGGAACACGGAATTGACCCTTCGGATCCGCGAACAATCGTCCATGTTGACAACGAGTTTCTCTTTGTTTTGGGATTAAATATTCCCGTCTTCTCGCTCCACTCCCGTCATCTGGTGCGTTTATGAAACCGAAACGCACGTGAAGGAAAATATTTGGCTGGAGTGTGCGAAATATCACGCATCCGCGAAGAGATCGAGATCGCTTGGTGCCTGAATGGCCAATTTCAAGCGATCTGATTGGTTGTTGAAATATCCTATTTAAAATATAATAAAAAACGGGGAGCTTCGATCGATTGAAAGCTCAGTGTTTGCAGAAGATAAATTTATATATGGCCAATGAATAAAAAAGAGAGAAATGTAAGCGTGTGATGTTTCAATAGCTAGGTTTCGTTTTCACTCTTGCTGGACATCAGAAATCACTTCCTTCGTGGTGCATATCACAGTCACTGTCCATCTACTGTTGACAAGCACTTGAGTCTTTAAACTTTTTCGAGCAATGAATGTATCAATCGAGATAGAATTTTCATCGAAACTACAACAGACGATTCCTTTGTGGAGATTCTATACATAAAACAAAAAAATAAATAAATAAATAATCAATGAATTTCGTACTCTCTTTTTGTTGAGGCATTTTACAGATTTCCGTTTTCCGAGAAAAACTAACTTTTTGAACTTGAAACACAAAATGATGCAATATATAAAACTACGAGGATGATTGCCACTTAATTAGCACAAAAAAGATGATTTTTATTCCAACTAAAACCACGAGGAATAGCGACTTAATCAGACGGAGGAATGGATTACGTGACACACACATAAATCACGCAATGGTGTTGACTGGCTGTCTGTTGTGGCCGCGTATTAGAATTGCAGTTCATTCCAAGTCTGAGCATCCTCCCCCCACCCCCCCCCCCCCCTCCCCCCCGCCCCCCGCCGGCATCGGGCATATCTCATTTTCTCTTCGGACAATAGGATGACAAACAGGATGTATAAATAGATTTTCCATACTAAATTTAACGAAAGTGCGAAGTTTCGTATTGTAGAGATCTGCTTCAGACTTGAGGAAATATAGTCAAAATTTGCGATTTTTACAAAGAAATGACAGGCGCGCAGTATGTTTCAATCATGAGATATCTTTGCGCATGTCTTGTTGTGTTCTCTTCAAAGAATATAATGTAATTGATATCTTCCTTTCTATGTTGACTATGTTCAAATGTTCAAATATAAAACTATGTAAAGCGATGCTTACCAAGAATATTTATGCGTGATTGTAGCCAAAAAAACCTAGCAAATAAAACCCTTGTGACATAGCCACTTGAAAGGGAAAGGGTCACGGGTTTGCTTGCGAAACTGTTTTCCTTCGTTCCTTCGTTCCTTCGTGGGATGGGTGGCCGTTAGACTTTCAATAAAGTCCTTCGTCTTATATTTCATATATTTATAGCCCCACAAAACCTCGCTTCGCTCGCTTACTGGCTGTAAAACTCGTGAGGTCGACTTGTGGCAAGTCTAGGTGGCCGTGTGAAATAATTTTTCATCAAAAACCTCCGATTCCAGTATCAAATTTAAAAATTTAAAAACAGAGCTGACTTTTAAGTAGAAGTATGACAACGTTTTCCCAGATTTACTCCAACACTTCCAAATTCCATTAGATCTGGAAAGTGTCCACAATTAGCACTCGCGTGCTAAATATTTTGACACTTAAATAAATCGATTTTGATTTGATTTCTGACAGAAATGGAAAGCTAACATGGCTGAAAAATACCTCTCTTGATTTACTGCGCATGTGCAAATGCGACTGAAGGTTGCGAAAGGTAGCGCGCATTGGTGACTATTCTTGGCTTTCACATGGCGTCATAAAAATTAAAAATCTAAAGAAAACGTCCTACAAAGCTGTTTCTAACATGGTATGTGGATTCAAGTGTAATAATCTTTCACAAAAAGTTTCAGGTTTTAACGATGTTATACTTCCGATTTACAAAGGTTTTAAATGTGTCACGCAATGCGTCACGCTATTTCAGATAAGCCGCGAAAATAAACTAAATTGAATCAGCTGAAAGTTATTGTTTGTATTATAAGTGCTTATAAGCCGAATTAATTGAGCTTATAGCAAATACAATATTTTTGGATGTGATTTTTGGTGTAATTAAGACTTTGAATTTTTGGCCGCCATCTTTGTGCCCCTGAGTGGGGCACAAAGATGGCCGCTTCATACATTTCTTACTAAAAATATCTAATACTCGTTCGCCTATAACTCTTGAACGAACTGAGTATACAAATTGAACATAACATTTAAAAATCCCAACTGGCAGGAGGCAGACCAGTTGGCTACTTAACAAGCGTGGTCGAGGAGTTGAACTCGGGTTTGCCGTGAAACAACTCCAGCTAGTGATCAGAGCGAGACTTGAACCCTCAAGTCCGACGCCCTAACCACTCGACCACGCTGCCTCCCATGGCGCAGTCAAAGATCTCGCGCGCATTGGCCCAGAATATGTTTATTTCTCGTAAATATTGCCTAAGGCAACAGATGACAGGAGCCTATTTTCTGTAGATGATATATACCGTTATCTCTTCCTATGTCCTTTCACCCCCCAGAGTCAGTTTTGGGGACAAGCAATGGAGTGGAATCCGTTATGTAACTCGGTAGATTCTCAATCAAACTTCAACTTCCAGGAAAGTCTCGTTCAATTTTTCAATTGTATACCAACAGAAGCTCATAACAGAGCTTCTGATACCATTTAAGTAAGCCTCAGTTGTGACCATTTCTAAACCCTTTTACTCCCAGAGTCAGTTATGAAGTGCAGTTCTCAACTTTTGAGTCTGTGGACGAAATCCTGTGGTGTGACTATTTAAATGATACCTCGAGCAGTACTTTTGCATGGTACCATTTATTCTAACTTTTGAGTCTGTTGATGAAATCCTATGGTGTGACCATTCAAATGAAACCTCTTCAGCAGTACTTTTGCATGGTACCATTTGTTCTCACTTTTGAGTCTGTGGACGAAATCCTACGGTGTGACAATTTAAATAATACCTCTTCAGCAGTACTTTTGCATGGTACCATTTGTTTTTCAATGTTTTACAAATGAAATTTGGAATTTTTCTTGAATTTTAATTTTTGGCACTTTTGGGTTAGAGCGTTAAGGTTTCCATGATTTCCAACCGTTTGTACCATTAATTTTCTGTAAAATTTGAGCGGAAAGTGCGGGAGGGGCCTGGGGAGGGGAGGGGGACAAATGTCCAAGCCTCGTCCCATTTATCCCACTATCCTTCCCTCATTCTTTGCGTCTCATACACTTTTACCCGCCCACCCACCCCCGTATACCGTCCAGTTTCACTATACGTTTTCTTCCCACCCTCTTGCCTCATTTTCCACAAACACACACGCGAGATAAACGCGTGTGTCAAACACGCAACATGCAGCTTGATAAGTGGCGTTTGCAGTTGTTTTTATGGGAAAGGCATTTCCTTGATTCAGAATAAATTAAGCAGTAGGGCGGCATGGTGGTCTAGTGGTTAGCGCGTCGGACTTTCAACCGGAAGGTCGGTGGTTCGAGCCTGGTCTCTGCCGTCGTGTTGTTTCCTTAGACAAGAAACTTTACTCCACACTGTCTCTCTCCACCCAGGTGTATAAATGCGTACCGGCGATAAAATGCTGGGGGTAACCCTGCGATGGACTAGCCTCCCATCCAGGGGGGAGTAGCAATATTCCTAGTTGCTTCATGCTACAGAAACCGGGTTAAGCTCCGGCCGTATGGGCCTTCTGGCTCGAGCGCGACTTTACCTTAGGAGAATTGAAACATTATCAGGTTCAATAAACAGCTTTCACGTTGCCCTTTCAACATTTTTTAATGCCTGCTGACTTGTAGCCGTAAACGTTGTTATAAATAAAACTGTTTGTGAATAAATAACTTCGATATATAATTGCTATGCAATACGCAAGATTTACAAAAAAGAATGTTATCTAATTAACATGCACCGTAGACATAAGAAATACCTCTGGCTGGTCCACTTGTTGCCTGCGAGAGCAGCAGGCGTTTCTTTTTTTCAGTTTGTGCAGTTCTTTTCATTTTCCTTCTTTTCTTATCCATCCCATGTATATTTTATCCCATTTTGCACGTTAACAGCTTATAACAGTTTCATCGGCGATTACTGTGGCAATCGCTGAATAGCTTCGTGGTATATTTTCCCGATTATCGCTACTACTGGTGAGCTCTTTGGGGGGATATTAAAGGAGCTGTCACCAGATTTTTAATAGTATCACTTTGGAAAGCCAAAATACATATTTGTATCAAGCGAAATCTTTAAATAATGATCTCGTTTTGTTAATTATTACTGTGTTAGTGCACTGGCACTAATACAGTGCCACCTGTATTAAACGGATACCCTTGGGACCCTCGCTAGTGTCCGCCAGTATTGTCCATTATGCTTCCTGCGCTTCTGAACAATAGAAGCCTCGCTCCTGTGCAAACCAAAACAATAAAAGGGGCGCGTGAAGCATAATGGCTGACTCGTCCCCAGTCGTCTCTCAATTAACGAGAGGAGCGCTTCAGTCGCACTTCTCTCGTTCCGCGTCTTTCCCCCACGCGCGTCTCCCGCGTCTTGCCAAGAAAGACGACTGGGGACGAGTCAGGCCAAATAGACTAGACAATACTGGGTCCTTAATAAAGGGAAAAATGGCTGACAAACAAAAAATATTGTGATAGTGAACCGCTCTTCCAACTTCTTTTTTTTTTTTTTTACAGAATTGCATGCCATTGAGGAGCTGTGGTGTGCATATATATGGGAAGAGATATACACCAAATTGAAGAAACGTTGTATCAGGAATGATGTTTTGTTATCAAACTGAGGGGCCCATATGCGCGTTGGCTTAGAAGCGGAGGAGGAAGGGGAGGGGACGCTCAACGCTGCAACCCCGCAAATAGATTTGCAATTTGTGACAGCTATAGACGTCAGTACTCCTGGGAAAATTGTGTAGGGTTACTACGGGGTGCTCTATGCGCGCAGCCCGGTCACACAACGCGCCACGCGCGGAAATCCCTGCAGACGAGGACAAGAGTGCGACGTTCGTAAAATAAACATCCTGCATGTTGTATCAAGTTGATGGATTATATTAAACTTCTGATATTCTTGTCGTGTGCTATGTATTCAACGGTCGTTCTTCTGTGCGAAAGCTTGCGTGGATTCACGCGAGGACGAGGAGATGTATCTGTAAGGGCTTGGTGATGTTCTGCAGGTCAGATAGGATAGCTGGACCATACTGATCTTTTGTTGTCCTCACTGCTTTGTTCCACGCTTCGTACGTAATCAAAAGTCATTCTTCTTACGTGGATACTTGCGTCGATTTCCGCGTGGACGAGAAGACTATTATGGTTTGGTGATATTCTGCAGGTCAGATAGGATTGTTGGACCATATTGATCTTCTGTTCTCCCGATTTCTTTGTTCCACGCTTTTTTCGCAGCCAACAGTAATTCTTCTTGCGTGGATACTTGCGTATATTCCCGTGAGGACGAAAAGACTATTATGGTTTGGTGATATTCTGCAGGTCAGACAGGATTGTTGGACGGTACCGAGCTTCTAACTCCTGCATGAACGCCAGTTGTTCAGCAACTTTGAAATTAGGGATTGGATTTTCCTGAAACAAAGACCAAGAAAATTAAAGGATTTCATAAAATAGCTGAGGTCGTTATAGAGACGAGGCAGCTCTGTCTGTATCAGAGAACAATGCATAGCTGTGCTTGCTGCTAAGACCGTCAACTTGGGCGATTAATGATTCTTTATAGAAGGAATAAGAAAATTTTGATATTTCTTACGACTATATACTTTGATGTACCGAAGTTCATAACATGTGTCGGGAACCGGAAATATGAACTATGAACTATTTCGTCGTACGAAGTCAGGAGAACGGCTGAGGTTTGTTTTATTCCACCTAATTGGGGCCGGTTTACACGGTACAACTTTGCTGCATGCGACACGATGACGTCATGTTTACGCGACACGTCGTAGGATTTTAAAACGATGTCGTAAGCATGGCTTAAGAGTGTCGCATGCAACAAAGTTGTACCGTGTAAATGAGAACTTATACAACAACTGAAGATATTGCGCGCGCTCTGATTGGTCAGTAGCTATTGAGAATTACAACCGTAAACAAAATAGTTATATAGTTTCTTGGGTGAACCGGTGTAACAAACCACTTGGGATGTTAGAACAACACTGGTGAGAATCTTAATCACTCGCTTTCCAACATCTCGGGTGGTTTATTAAACCGACAAACCATAGGAATGCGCTGTCTATTGATTAAACAGAAGTTGTTTTCCTGTGTGTCACAAACCTTTAGAAAAATAAGAAGCTGTTGTTGTTGCGTCTTCCGTAAAATCTCCTGTTGCAAATGTCGCAGAACGGCTATACAAAAGTACACCTGAAAAGAACAGATGCAATATAATGATAGATAGGAAGATCGTTAATTAAACTCGGCATTTACTGTAGAAACTGAATAGGCCATTTGCACGATGACGTCATTTGACTACTACTACCAGAATCCTTCAGTTTTTTGTTTTGTAGTGCAAATTAGGGCTATTGTTATTTAAACCGCACTGGGATTACAAAATTTAAATAAGAAAGGAAAAACGAAATGAATTCTGGTAGTAGTAGTCAAATGACGTCATCGTGCAAATGGCCTATTGCAGAGGCTTACATTATAATAATAAACAAAATAAGTAATATATATATAGTACTAATTAACCATATTAATTAAATATTTACTGTCTACACATGCATATTGAAAAACGATATCGTTTGTAGTTATGTAGTTGTTATAATCTGCACCCGATATTACAAAGGTGTATGAACCACTTTGTTTATCATGATGAACCATACCACAAAAACGTGCAGGTCGATCAATTTCATTTGAATGATCACAAAATAGGATTTCATCCACAGAATATAAATTTAAAACAACCATGTACAGTATGACAAATAGTACAAGTTTAAACGGGCCTTAACTGCCACCTTCCCTCACAGTTCGCCAACACCCTTTCATACAGCTGGGAAGAGAGCGAATTTCAAGAAAAAGTTTTTGTGCCTGAAGCCACCTGAACGGCTTCCACACAACATTTCGTCAACATGCAGAAAGAGAACACTGAATTGTTGAAACCACACAATATAGAAACCAGGCATGAACTGCTGATCATCAGATCGAGTGCAGAATGCACGATACGAGGGTCTGAATGGGGATGCTGGAATAGTAGTTCAGACTCAGTTCATGGCCATTTCTCAGCAAACATTTTAGGGTGGTCAGACACGAGGGGTCATGCAGCAAAAAAAGATTGTGAAGTACACACTGAGGGACATGTAGCAGGGAAAAAATCATAGCGCTTGCACACCACATGAAAATGTCACGGGGACTTGTCTCAGGGACATGTTGCAGAGACACGTCCCCTCGTGTGAACTGATACTATCATAATTGTGCAACACCAATTTTGGAGACATTTTGTCCCCGCGACGTGTTCCATGAAGTTCAACAAGTTGAACTCCGTGAGACATGTCGCGGGGACAAAATGTCCCCAAGATTGGTGTTGCACAATTATGATAGTATCAGTTCACACGAGGGCCGGGACGTGTCGCTGCAACATGTTGCGACATTTTCATGTGGTGTTCAAACGCTATGATTTTTTCCCTGCCACATGTCCCCGCTACACTCCCTGCTACATGTCCCTCAGTTTGTACTTTACAAATTGTTGTCGCTGCATGACCCTGCTACATGACCCCTCGTGTCTGTGACCACCTTAGTCTCCTACGCAGCCATTATTGGGGTCCAAGAAACGGCTGCGTAAGAGACTAAATTTTCAGCTATTTCTCAGTTATCAGTTAAATCCCATTACAGACCCTTCCATACATGCACACTTTACCACTGTGTTGAAAGCAAAGTTAAGCGATGTAAACTAAATACTAATACTAAGGAGCAACATACCTGATAATCGATGCCCATAGTAAGACACGTACAGATGTACAAACATATCTCCTCCCAGTCAAGATAGTTCCAGAAACATTGACGTAACCAGTGCTGGCAGATCTAAGGTGAGAAATAAATGAAAAATATGCAAGAATTTATCAGGAATAACCCCTTTGGAGCCACAGTTAGAATAAGGTGAAGTAATAAATCGTGCAACTTGTTGCGCAATAATTTTGCGTTGCAGGTTGCAGCTCGCGTCTACTTTATGCAACATGAAAATTTGTTGCGCTTGCAGATGGTAATACGTGCAACATCAGGGCATCATCCTGCCCGTATTACTTCTTCCTTAATCTCTGAATACACACACCAAAGAGGCATTCGCAGTTAGTCTTAACTAGCTTTCTGTGTAGGGAAATCAAAAGGAACAAAATGTTTGAAAGGAGACTGGGAAAGAATTACGCTTCCGGAAGAGACTGGGGATCTCTCCAGGCAAGGCGCCTCGGTCAATAGGCCATTTGCACGATGACGTCATATGACTACAACTACCAGAATCCTTCAGTTTTTTGTTTTGTAGTGCAAATTAGGGCTATTGTTATTTAAACCTCACTGGGATTACAAAATTTAAATAAGAAAGGAAAAACGAAATGAATTCTGGTAGTTGTAGTCAAATGACGCCATCGTGCAAATGTCCTATTCCTGCACAACATTTGCCATCCTTTAGATGCTTTGTTGCCATGGTAATGGCCTCTACTAAAAAGTGACAATTGAAAAAGAAGAATAAATATCCTCCTTAATGGTAAATCTCGTGAACCAAAATTACAAAACAAGAAAATTAGACTCTAGTTTGTATTTCATGATAGTACTGGTCCTTTTGTTAAAATAAGCCACTTTAACTGAAAGACTACACATAGATGTGAATAGTACAACATCTCGCTGGTAAACTAAACATGCTACTGTAGATTGAGACTAATCTTCTGCAAGCCCGCCTTCAGCATCAATATTATTCAGCAGTATTTGGCTGACAGTGTAAGGTGACCACGAATTATGGATTCAAATTGTAACCAACAGTCATGCACAACATGACCCAATAGGTGACGGTAAAGACAAGAACGTATGTCACCCTTGTTTCTTTCAGTCCAGAAGGAAAATACTGTTACATTCAAACCTCTGTTTAGCGACCAGTTCTCAGACTCCCTATAACTTTTCTGTTAAAAGCGGCCACCTTCTGTTAAGCGGCCGCGTCCACCTTCGTGCCGTCTCAACGAGAAGATTTTGTATTGTTTGATACCGCCATTAAAAAGTCACATAGAATTTAGTTTGGATTCCTTTGCTAATCATTTCTTTTGTCTTTTACCTTATTACTTGCAAATAACTTATTACATTCAACGCAATTTCGCGATATTCAAAACTTTTTTCTTATAAATAAGCGACAATAGTTATCTTAACTGAGCCTTTTTATCCAAGGCATCAATGTTTCCAGCATATTACAAGCACAGCTTGTACTCAGTTTGTTTGGTTTTCGTAAACGTTATTTACCAATAGATTTTAAATATTTATTCTTTAGCCTGCGTGGGTTATTGTTTATATTAGCACGTATACTTAAATACACTGAAGCTTCTGACCATGGCTTATGCTAATTTCTGATGCGGCCCTCATTAAACGGCCACCCTCTATTAAACGAATACTTGCACCTTCCCGAGGGTTCTCTCTCAACATCATCCATTTCCACTACTTATAAGACTTCGGAAGGTAATTTCGAGAGAAAAGGGCGCATATTACTAGAGGACTGCTTATTTCCAGGGGAGGGAGGGTTGGGGGTTTGGGGGAGTGGGGGAGTGGGGGAGTGGGAAAGCCGGAATTGAAAATTCGACTCATATACAAAATGCTGGCAGTTATAGTGAATTGGCGATGTAGAGTCACTTTATGAATAGAAAAACGGTCAAGAGAGAGGGATTATTTAAGAAATAATTTCTTTGTCCACAACAACAACAACAACAACAAAAATCTTTATTAGTTGGTTATTATAAAATTTATAATACTGGCCTGCAGGTAGCAAAAGCTAATCTTGGCAGGCCAGTGAAATTAATTACATGATTAGAAATCGCTACACACACTAATTTGTTAAAATAAAAAGAAAGGATCAAACAATACAAACAAAAAGGAAAAACAAGTGATCGAAATAAAAGAAAGAGAATTGTAAAATATTAATTAATTACTTTTTGATTTAACTTTAGAAATAATCTGGTCAATATTAATATAGGAATCTGCTTCTTTAACCCTATTCGGCCTGGGCTTTTTTTGAGTTCCTGAGCCTGGGGGGGGGGGGGGGGGGCACATTGTGCCCCCCCCTTCGTAACTTCAAGAACATTAAGACTACGACAATGAAACCTAGAGGGTACATAGTACGTCCAAAACTGTCTCCTTTGCGGTCCGCACAATGGAACGATGACGTCATATAACGTAGTTATTAGGTAATTAGTTATACGGCCGCCATCTTGGATCCGCCATCTTGGATTTCTGAATTTTTTTAAAACCTCTTAAAACCCATCCAAATTGACTCAAAATTAATCAAAACCAATAAATAAACGCTAAATGATGTAAAAATACGAAAGTTATACCAATAAACATTGTTTTTCTTCATTCAAAGGTACAAATATGCAAATTTCAAAAAACATGGCTGTCAAAATCTTGTTGCCATGGAAACATCAAGTCACGTGATCAAAAAATTGTCATATCAAATTGTTGCCAGATAAATTTTAGGAAAAGTCACAAAGTTTGATGGCATTTGAATACATATTAAAGAAGTTATGAACGTTCAAAGTTAGCGCGGGCACTTTGTGCCCCCCCCCCCCCCCCCCCCCAGGCCGAATAGGGTTAAGTATAGTTAAAAGTATATTCTTAACTTTGTTTTTGAATGAACTCTTTGGTAGTTCTCTTAGAAAGCATGGTATCTCATTCCATAATTTTGCTCCAATTCTAGAAAAGGCTTTTCTTTGTATTTCAAATCTCGAGTTTTTTATATAGAAGTTATTAGAAGTGGAAGATCGTGTGATAAGAGTGGACAGAGGAAGTATTTGTAAATAAATTTAGCATGTTCATTGAGGCTGAACCATTCTAACGTCATACATTAAGCTAGATAATAATTCATAATATAAAAAGTTCAAAGGCAATATATTAGCATTGATGAATAATGGAACGGTATGCATGCTCGATACATTTAGCAAAGTACATAAAACGGATTACTCGTTTTTGTAGTATTAGAATTTTGTTTAGATAAGACTTACAGGCCTGACCCCAGACAGTTAATCCATAAGTTATATAAGGAACAATTAGCGACTGATAAATATTAAAAAGGGTATGTAAAGGTACAAAATGTCTTAGTTTAGCTGTTAGGCCGATTGTTTTACAAATTTTTAGAGCAATATAATCAACATGGTTCTTCCAAGAAAGGGAGTGCTATCAATAAGTACTCCAAGATATTTTACGTAATCTTTGCGCTCCACCTCACAACCCCCTCCCCCCCCCCCCTCCCTAACAAAAAAAAAAACGCTAATACCTTCAACGCCAAGTCAAAATGCAAATATTCTTCAACTAAACAATGTCGGCAAACGTAGCTTTTGTTTGTATCGTAACACGAAAAAGACTCTAGAAAGATAAACATTACATTGACGCATCTTAGAAGGCGAGAGTTTTGAGATCGCAAATTCGTCTTCAAAATTTCTACACATCCCTTACTGAGATCGCAAATACGCCTGCAAAATCTATACTATCCCTCATTGTGAAAATAGTTCGAAATTTGATTAAGAGTGGATGGCAATGTTCAGCATCTTCTCAGTGCAAACTGGGTCCGTACTGCGAATATGTTTGCATCCGATGATCCAGACTGAATTTATATTCAAACGGTAAGTAAAGAAAATCAAACGAAAAATCATTTCAGTTAAAAACATTTCCATCTGAGGGCATTAGCAATACGAACAATTTAATAAGACGGCTCGAGTATAAAAATTTAAACGAATAAATATTCAAGAACGACACATCCAACGAGAGTGTATTGCATTAAATTAAAAACTGTAGTTTGATGTATTTTATCAATGATTTACATTGTTCAATACAATCACAAATTAAGGCCGGGTCTGAACAGTAGTTTTTCTGTTTTAAATTTCGTCAAATATCGGCGTCTTTAAGTTGAACAAACCACGACCGAAAAGCTGATAAGAACTGGGCAGTACAGGCTTCGTAAACCATCGATTTCTGTTACCGCTCAAGAATTCTTTTCTTGTTTTGGGAGCCAGAATCTTTTCGTCACATTATACTTTCGTAGCATAGCAAAAACAATGACTTTATCCGGGGGACAAAACACTCGTTTTGGCCACAGAATAGCTTGAGCGCAGACAAGTCCCATTTCCTTTCTTCATCGGAACACAAAGATTAGTATCGCAGAACTCTCCTTACGAATACATGATTGTTTTGAAAATTTGGAAAAATTAAACAAACAAAAAATGAGAATTTTGAGAATTTGATCGCACAGCAACATAATATCCCAAATTGGATTATTTTCTTTATTCTTATAACTTCACTGCTTCCGCTTATAAATATGTTAATTTTTTAAGGAGAAATTAAGTTTCTGTTGCAACTTGCGCAAAGAAGTCAACTAACGGCACACGCAACGTTAACAACTTTTCTTTTGTAACTTGAAAGTTCTGTTAACCTTTGACAGAGCTGCAGTAATGAATCAGTTCAGACCGCGAAATTTCAACGATCCCCAAAGCTTTTGAAAGAAATATCGACGGCGAAAAAATACTAAGGAAAGGAAAACAACGCAGTTTCCGCATGCGTCACTTTATGCACACCATCTTCCAAAAATGGTCGTTTGAAAACATGAAAACTCAGCTTGTAATGAAAAAACGAATACAGGGTCTTCTTTTAAATAAAACAAGAAGATGATCAATCCGTCTACATTATTCAGATGTAGTGAGACAATTCAGCTGATGACGAACAAGATGATTATGGCTTGTCGCCGTTCGGTCCTGAGTTTGATATATGTTCTCATTGTGGTACCTCCACCGAGCGTTGCCAACTCTAAAGTCGTATCAACCTCTAACAAATCCGGTCTTTCCCACGGCGCGAAGGCCAACGGGAACGGACATAACGTGTATAACACCTACAACACTTTTTGTACAGGGCTGAACAAGAAGATCGAAGTACTGCTTCATGAAGTTAAGAAAGAGCTACGCGAGATGAGGGAGGAAATCAAATCTCAAAAAGGAAATAAGACGATCGCTACAGGTAGTACATGTATAAACTTTGCCCCCAAATTACCAAAGTTATCTCAGAGCTTTGTGAAGTGCTACTAGTTGACGAAACATTTATATACAAAGTCAATTTTTAATCAAGAATAATTCTTTGACGGTTCCAGTGCAAGGATGTTGCAATAACCGACTGTGTTAATTTAAAAAGGAATCACTCATTTCTTCACCTGTTAAATCACTAACCAATATTTATTTTGTATCTGCAGTTTACAAAAACTGTGCTGAACTCTACAAAGCTGGTCAACGAAAAAGCGGCGTCTACACCATCAGCCCCGACAATGCTGGCTCCTTTGATGTGTATTGTGACCAAACAACAGCCGGTGGAGGGTGGACAGTGTTCCAAAAGAGACTGGACGGCTCGGTTGATTTCTACCGCGGCTGGGACGACTACAAACGAGGCTTCGGAAATCTGAATGGCGAATTTTGGCTCGGACTGGACAAGATTCACCGACTGACAAAAACTAAAAGCAGGCTTCGAGTGGAACTTGAAGACACGACCGGAAAAACAGCTTACGCTGAATACGACTTGTTTGGTGTTGCCAGTGAGAGAAGCAAGTACAAGCTGAGTCTGGGAACATACTCTGGTAAGCAATGAAGCGAATGGCGCTTTGTTAAAAGGTTGAGTTGATAAGAAGACACTGACCAACCTTTGAAAACAATGAACAAGCCAGAAAAACTAAGAGGAGAAGGAAAGGAAGACAAAGAGAAGTCGCATTTTAATAAACACGAGTATGTTACTTATTTGTTATTCTTTTTGTTGATTTTGTAGGAACTGCTGGTGACTCGCTTCCCGGTCACCGCGGCATGGCGTTCACCACCAAAGATCGAGATAATGACAGCTGGTCTAGCGGCAGCTGCGCCACGAAGTACAAGGGAGCCTGGTGGTACGAAGGCTGTCACAGCGCCAACCTGAACGGCCTCTATCATAAAGGCAAACACTCCTCTTATGCCGACGGTGTGAACTGGCGTACATGGAAGGGTTATTACTACTCCGCTAAACGAGCTGAGATGAAAATCAAACCTGTCAAGGCATAGAACTGTCTGTTTGAACTCGTTTTGTCCGTTTTCGATTAAATTACATGTGGACATGGCTTGAATCACAGTAGCTTGTCAATTAATAATATTTCAAATATTACATTAATCTGTCCAATTAAGTAACGCTTTGCTGATGTCAAATGTAAAATGTACTCTTAGTGATGGGTGATAATGATGGCAAACTGAACAATTCAGGTTTTTGTATGAGTTATGATAAAACAATAAAGGGTGCTGGTATATTATCACTGTCCCTTGTCTTTCCTTTATTCGCCCTTCGATTGTTTCTGCTTCCATAGCCATAAAATGTTTCCCATGTCATCAAAGCCCATTTGAATGTTGTTATGTCATTCACTTTCGAAAAATTAAGGAATCACAGTTGAGAGCAAAACAAGTGAAAAGAGTAAATCTAGATTGAAATCTTTTAGTGTTTCTCGAGGGGTAACTATTGTAGTATAAAAATAACTTCAACTAGTGTGAAAATAAGGCAGATTGTTACGACAGTGCTTTGAAAAACGACACAAAGTTTTGTCGATACAGTACGACTGTTTCCTGTTACAAAATGATCAATCTATTATAATAACTTGTCGTTTAGCCCTCACTAAGCACGTAAGCTGCTCTCAACAATCTACAGCGAGCAGTTGACTTGTTCTCTTACACCTTGAATTGCTCACAACAATCCAACCTCCCCTCCCCCTACATACACCCCTAACCCTTCTCCCCCCCCCCCCCATTTTCCCTTAAATGTAATAATACAGTTGAACCTCTTTAATAAAGACACAAAAAGGACAAAGCTAAGTGTCCGTATCAGAGGGGTGTCCGTATTATAGAGGACATGGATACGACGACATTTTAAAGGCTCCAGTATTCTTCCAAACGGCACAAAGTCGTCTTTTAGTTATTGTAGCATTAATTTAACGTTTGTTTCGCTTAACGCAAATTATATCGCTTGTAATCATTGAAGTGTATCGAGCGAAAAAGGGACAATTGATTAGTTTTGGTCTTGAGGGAAGTGATGGTAAAATTATTTCACTGAAAGGCTGTCACATTTTCACGTACGAAGTCTCTAAAATGTCTTAAAATCTAACAAACCAAACTTTGTCAGTAACACTTATTTTAGGTTATATTCTATAAAATCCCACTTTTGTTAATTCATTTAATTTTTGTAGTTAGTTCGCGTAAAGCTATTGCGACAATTTGTGTGTATTGCACGACAGACTGCAAAGGAAAGCTTAAGTTTGCCGTTTGCCGTAAAATGCGAAGCTTTAAAATATCTTCTCTACCGTAGACAAAACAATGCCAAATTGTAAATATTTTTTCAATAGAACAATGCCGACAATTATCTTTTATTTATATCGAAACACGAAAAAGACTCAAAAAGATAAAATTTACATCATCGCATCTTGGACGACGAGTATTCACAACCAGAAGGAAAAAAAAACCTTCACATCCTTGGCTATAAAAATAATCTGAAATTTGATTGAGATTACATTTTTATTTATTTATTTATGGATAGTAAGTAGCTCGGGAAATGAAGTTTTCGCACAACATTGGTCTTATTTGCATCGGTTGAGTCAGCTTGGATTTGCATCCGCAAGGTAGGTAAACACAAAAATGAGAAAAATATTGTTTTACGTAAAACATGTCCATTTGGGGGCATTAGAAACAAGAGGACTTTAGACAATTTGTTCTTTAATAACTCGTCAACGGTTTTATCCACTTAGACTATAACTAAGATCATACAAAACACATAAACAAATAAAACATTCGATAATAATTTTTCGCAGCTTCTATCCACATAGAAAAATCGGTCAGTGCTAAAAAGATACAGTATTTTTTCCCAATTTTATATCACTTTCTTTCATAACTGTATGGTGGTTCTTTTGTTAAAAGCAAAACTGTTTCAATCGTGAAGTCAACTGAGTGAGGCATTGCATTGAATTAATAATTACACATTGTTATCATGACATTTTGATGTACTTTAATCAACTTTCTGAAATCGTTCATTATAATCGCAAATCTAAGTCCAGTTTTATATAGTTTCATACCCTTTCTTTTATTTCGCCAAATGCCGACGTTACATGTAACTGTTCACAACATTGAATAACAAGAGACCCATAACTAAGAAGCAATGGTTAATTGATTTTTAGACGACTTATTATTAAAGCAAAAATTAAAATATTTTTAGTGGTCGAATGGAGTCTGCTAAGCAAGTCGTACGCGGTGTTTTATTAGCAAATATTTAAAGTTTGAATACAGATCCTCGAAGAAAGAAAAATACAATAAACCAACGGCAACCGGGTTTCATGAAGAGTTGTAAATTCAAACTTTAAAATGTTTTAAGTTCAGATGGCTTACTTATAGTACCAGGCGTTTCCATTTTTTTTAAATTCAGTCCTGCTTTGTTCGTGTATCATAGCTAGTATTTTCAATGTAGACTGAGCCATAGTTTTGCTCTTTTTAAACATTTTATATTCATTATTCTGTTTTAAAAATATTCAGAGAAAGAGGATCAATATACATAATTATATACATCATGTTCCGCCTATATTTTGGAGCGGATCCAGGATTTTTTTATAGGGGGTGGCTACAGTTATATGCCTAAGTCTATTATTTTTATTGTTGATTTTGTAGGAACTGCTCGTGAGTCGCTTTCCTATCACAGTGGTTCTGCGTTCTCAAGATTCTGCCAGACAATCAATATCATCTCGAAAGACCTTAATCGCACAAAAATTCAGCTTAAATTTTAATGAAAAGGTAGACCTTTCTTTGGTGACACGTCACAAACGTTCAAAACATAGCAAAATATAATACCTTTCGTAAAAGAACTCGTTTGGGCATAAAAATAGCCAGTAAGGATTTTCGAAAAGCCTGGTCTACCAACAGTAGATCATAAATTCGGATAATAAGATTAAGTTCTCAACGTTTTCTGACCGAATCCGGCAAACTTCGTTACAATTGTGGATACAAATTTACCTTCGGAAGGTGCCAAAACAATATCACATTGAGGGACGATACAGAAAGAAAGGTTGTACATTACAACGGGCCGGAAAAGAAATACAACTGTAAAACTAAGTGCCTAATGTAGTTAGAACTGGTCTCCATTTCATATGAAAGTTTTCACAATATTTACAACGCTGTAAATCTAAAAACCTAATGATAGCTAAAACTAATCTCCATTTCGTATTAAATTGATTGAAGATATGTTTCTTTTTACTAAAATTCTATTTTTAAGCATTTTTCATTGTGTGCTAGTTTAAAGAATTGGTCGTACAGAAACAGAGTATCCCCTAAAATGGCCATTTTCTTTATTCTCATAACCTCACAGCTTGAAATTCTATTGACATTGTAAGGAGAAATTGACCCTTGGTCTCTTTTGCGCAATAGTGTTCATTTTACGGCAAGAAAACAACTCCTGTTTATAAATTTAACAGCCCTGTTAACCTTCGACGGTGCTGCAATAAAGAATTGACAAAGCCAGCTAAATTTTAACGACGCCAAAGCTTAAGAAAGAAAAACTGGCGGCAAAAAGAAAAAGACACGTTGACACCCCAGTTTCCGCATGCGCCATATTATGCAAACCATCTTCCAGAAATAGACCTTTGAAAACGTGAAAAGTCAGCTTGTAAGGGGAAGACGTATGCGGGATTTTTTTTAACAGGAGATAACCGATCAGTGTTTATCATTCAGTTGTACTGAGACCATTCGACTAGTGACAAATACGATAATGATTACCTATCCGCGTTACGTCTTGAGTTCGATATACGTTCTCATTGTAATTGCCTCCCTAAGTGCTGCTAAATCTAAAGTCACATCAAGCTCTAACAACGCCGGTCTATCTACCAAGGCGAAAAAGAACGGGAACGGTCAAACCGTGTATAACACTTACAACAATTTTGTCGCAGGGCCCAACAGGAAGATAGAAACACTATTCCATGAAGTTAAGAAGGAGCTAAGCGAGATGAGGAAGGAAATCAAATCTTTGAAAGAAAACAAAACGACTGGTAAAACTTTGCGCCTAAATTGCAAAAGTAATCTTTGAGCTTAGTGAAGTGTTTATAAAAGTGCTATAAATTGACGGAGCATTTATATATTAAGTCCATTTTTAATCGACAGTCCTCCTCTTAAGTTTCCATGAATGCAAGAATGTTGCAATAGCCGACAGTAACGACAAATTATTTTGTATTCGTAGTTTACAAGAACTGCGCTGAGATTTACAAAGCAGGCCAACGAATCAGTGGTGTTTACACGATCAAACCCGACAAGGATAACGCCTTTGATGTGTTTTGCGACCAAACAACAGCCGGTGGGGGGTGGCAGTGTTCCAAAAGAGACTGGACGGCTCGGTCAAATTCTACCGCGGCTGGGACGACTACAAACGAGGCTTCGGAAATCTGAATGGCGAATTTTGGCTCGGACTGGACAAGATTCACCGACTGACAAAAACTAAAAGCAGGCTTCGAGTGGAACTTGAAGACACAACCGGAAAAACAGCTTACGCTGAGTACAGCTTCTTTGGTGTTGCGGATGAAGGAGGGAAATACAAACTGAGTCTGGGAACATACTCTGGTGAGCAATGAAGCGAATGTGTTGTGTGATATGGTCGAGTTAAGTTAGACTAATAAGAAGACACTGATCAGAGCAAGAGAACTGAGTTGTTCAAGGAAACCTTTGAAAACAATGAACACGCCAGATAGATAGATAGAACTTTATTTAACGTAGCACTCCACTTAGCAGAAAGCTACTTTACAGGAAGCCCACAAATGAGAAACAAATAGATTACAAAACAAAAGGAAAAATAAAATTCAAAAATCCAGAAAAACAGAAAAAACAAAAAGGAGGAGAATGTGTTGAGTACATAAGAAGGCAACCTTTGAAACAATGAATGAGACGGAAAATCAAGGAGGAGGAGGAGGAGGAGGAGGAAAAAGTAGTCTCATTTAAATAAGCACCAGTATGTTACTAATTTCTTATTCTTTTTTGTTGATTTTGTAGGAACTGCTGGTGACTCGCTTTCTCGTCACCGTGGCATGGTGTTCTCCACCAAAGATCGAGATAATGACAACTGGTCTAGTAACTGCGCCACGAAGTACAAGGGAGCCTGGTGGTACAGAGACTGTCATCACTCCAACCTGAACGGCCTCTATCATAAAGGCAAACACTCCTCCCCTGCTGACGGTGTGAATTGGTATCACTGGAAGGGTCATTACTACTCCGCTAAACGAGCTGAGATGAAAATCAAACCAGTAAAGGCATAGAACTATCTGTTTGAACTCCTTTTGTCCGTTTTCGATTAAATTACATGTGGACATGGCTTGAATCACAAATATTACATTAATCTGTCCCATTAAGTAGCGCTTCGCTGATGTCAAATGTAAAATGTACTCTTAGTGATGGGTGATACTGATGATAAACTGAACAATTCAGGTTTTTGTATCAGCTATGATAAAACAATAAAAGGTGCTGGTATTTTATCACTGTCCCTTGTCTTTCCTTTATTCGCCACTTTTTTCTGCTTCAATGGCCATAAAATGTTTCCCATGTCATCAAAGCCTATTTGAATAATGTTATGCCATTCGCTTTCGATAAATTATGGAATCACTGTTGAGAGCAAAACAAGTGAAGAGTAAATCTAGATTTAGATGTTTTAGTGTTTCTCGAGAAGTAACTATTGTAGGATAAAAATAACTTCAACTAGTGTGAAAATAAGGCAGATTGTTACGACAGTGCTTTGAAAAACAACACAAAGTCTCGTTTATACAGTACTCAATTGTTTCCTGATACAAAATGATCAAACTATTTATAATAACTTCTCGTTTAGCCCTCACTAAGCACGTAAGCTGCTCTTAACAATGTACAGAAAGCATTTGACTTGTTCTCTTAAACCTTGCTCACAACAATCCAACCTTCCCTCCTCATACCCCTTCTCTCCCCCCCCCCCCCTCCCCATTTTTCCTAAAACGTAATAATAGAATTGAAGACACAAAAGGGACAAAGCTAAATGTCCGTATCAGAGATGTGTCCGTATTATAGAGGACATCGATACGACGTCATTTTAAAGGCTCCAGTATTCTTCCAAACGGCATTAAGTCGTCTTTTAGTTATTATGGCGTTAATTTAACGTTTGTTGCGCTTAACGCAAATTATATCGCTTGTAATCATTGGAGTGTATCTAGCGAAAAAGGGACAATTGATTAGTTTTGGTCTTGGGGGAAGTGAGGGAAGCGATGGTAAAATTATTTCACTGAAAGGCTGCCACATTTTCACGTACGAAGTCTCTAAAATGTCTTAAAATCTAACAAACCAAACTTTGCCAGTAACACTTATTTTAGGTTATATTCTATAAAATCCCACTTTTCTTAATTCATTTAATTCTTGTAGTTAGTTCGTGTGAAGCTTATGCGACAATTTGTGTGTATTACACGGCAGACTGCAAAGGAAAGCTTAAGTTTGCCGTTTGCCGTAAAACGCGAAGCTTTAAAATCTCTTCTCTACCGTAGACAAAACAATGCCAAATTGTAAATATTTTTTCAATAGAACAATGCCGACAATTACCTTTTGTTTATATCGAAACACGAAAAAGACTCAAAAAGATAAAATTTACATCACCGCATCTTGGACGACGAGTATTCACAACCAGAAGGAAAAAAAATCCTTCATCTCCTTGGCTGTAAAAATAATCTGAAATATGATTGAGATTACATTTTTATTTATTTATGGATAGCAAGTAGCTCGGGAAATTAAGTCTTCGTACAACATTGCTCTTATTTGCATCGGTTGAGTCAGCTTGGATTTGCATCCGCAAGGTAGGTAAACACAAAAATGAGAAAAAATATTGTTTTACGTAAAACATGTCCATTTGGGGGCATTAGAAACAAGAGGACTTTAGACAATCTCTTCTTTAATAACTCATCAACGGTTTTATCCACTTAGACTATAACTAAGATCATACAAAACACATAAACAAATAAAACATTCGATAATAATTTTTCGCAGCTTCTATCCACATAGAAAAATCGGTCAGTGCTAAAAAGATACAGTAAGAGTATTTTTTCCCAATTTTATATCACTTTCTTTCATAACTGTATGGTCGTTCTTTTGTTAAAAGCAAAACTGTTTCAATCGTGAAGTCAACTGAGTGAGGCATTGCATTGAATTAATAATTACACATTGTTATCATGACATTTTGATGTACTTTAATCAACTTTCTGAAATCGTTCATTATAATCGCAAATCTAAGTCCAGTTTTATATAGTTTCATACCCTTTCTTTTATTTCGCCAAATGCCGACGTTACATGTAACTGTTCACAACATTGAATAACAAGAGACCCATAACTAAGAAGCAATGGTTAATTGATTTTTAGACGACTTATTATTAAAGCAAAAATTAAAATATTTTTAGTGGTCGAATGGAGTCTGCTCGGCAAGTCGTACGCGGTGTTTTCTTAGCAAATATTTAAAGTTTGAATACAGATCCTCGAAGAAAGAAAAATACAATAAACCAACGGCAACCGGGTTTCATGAAGAGTTGTAAATTCAAACTTTCATTAAAATGTTTTAAGTTCAGATGGCTTACTTATAGTACCAGGCGTTTCCATTTTTTTAAATTTCCTGCTTTGTTCGTGTATCATAGCTAGTATTTTCAATGTAGACTGAGCCATAGTTTTGCTCTTTTTAAACATTTTATATTTATTATTCTGTTTTAAAAATATTCAGAGAAAGAGGATCAATATACACAATTATATACCTCATGTTCCGCCTATATTTTGGAGCGGATCCAGGGTTTTTTTATAGGGGGTGGCCACGGTTATATGCCTAAGTCTATTATTTTTATTGTTGATTTTGTAGGAACTGCTCGTGATTCGCTTTCCTATCACAGTGGTTCTGCGTTCTCAAGATTTTGCCAGACAATCAATATCATCTCGAAAGACCTTAATCGCACAAAAATTCAGCTTAAATTTTAATGAAAAGGTAGACCTTTCTTTGGTGACACGTCACAAACGTTCAAAACATAGCAAAATATAATACCTTTAGTAAAAGAACTCGTTTGGGCATAACAATAGCCAGTAAGGATTTTCGAAAAGCCTGGTCTACCAACAGTAGATCATAAATTCGGATGATAAGATTAAGTTCTCAACATTTTCTGACCGAATCAAACTTCGTTAAATTTGTTGATACAAATTTACCTTCGGAAGGTTCCAAAACAATATCACATTGAGGGACGATACAGAAAGAAAGGTTGTACATTACAACGGGCCGGAAAAGAAATACAACTGTAAAACTAAGTGCCTAATGTAGTTAGAACTGGTCTCCATTTCATATGAAAGTTTTCACAATATTTACAACGCTGTAAATCTAAAAACCTAATGATAGCTAAAACTACAGTAAAAACCCGCGTATAAGAACCTGGGTTTTAAGAACCTGTTAGGCTAAAATTTTAAATTTAAGCCCCCCCCCCCCCCCCCCCCCACATAAGAACCTATTCAGGCTAAAATTTTAAGTTAAGTTCCTATCAGTAGAATTGCCATAAAAATGTATAGGTAGGAACTGCTGAATAAAGATCATAATCTGATTCTATTAAGAAGTTACTTGACATATGATTTTTTTCTTTGAAGCTGTGTTCACCATTTAATTCCTCAAGTACTACAGTACTCTGCTAATATCACTGCTTTCTGATCATGTTCTATTACAGAAAATTATATACTGTATAAAACATCAAAATCTGCATCTCAATGATGGTAAAAATCAAATGTAAGCTTCCAATGGGCAATACTATTTTAAGAACCTAGTTAGCCTAAATGTGCTTTAAGTACCATTTATATAAGAACTTGTTTAGGCTAACTGAAAAAATCCAGGTTCTTATACGCGGGTTTTTACTGTAATCTCCATTTCGTATTAAATTGATTGAAGCTATGTTTCTTTTTACTAAAATTCTATTTTTAAGCATTTTTCATTGTGTGTGCTAGTTTAAAGAATTAGTCGTACAGAAACAGAGTATTCCCTAAAATGGCCATTTTCTTTATTCTCATAACCTCACAGCTTGAAATTCTATTGACACTGTAAGGAGAAATTGAATCTTGGTCTCTATTGCGCAATAGTGTTCATTTTACGACAAGAAAACAACTCCTGTTTATAAATTTAACAGCCCTGTTAACCTTCGACGGTGCTGCAATAAAGAATTGACAAAGCCAGCTAAATTTTAACGACGCCAAAGCTTAAGAAAGAAAAACTAGCGGCAAAAAGGAAAAGACGAACATACCCCAGTTTCGGCATGCGCCATATGCAAACCATCTTCCAGAAATAGACCTTTGAAAACGCGAAAACTCAGCTTGTAAGGAGAAGACGTATGCGGGATTTTTTTTTTAAAAAAGGAGCTAACCGATCAGTCTTCATCATTCAGTTGTACTGAGACCATTCGGCTGGTGACAAATACGATGATGATTACTTGCCCGCGTCCCGTCTTGAGTTCGATATACGTTCTCATTGTAATTGCCTCACTGAGCGCTGCCAAATCTAAAGTTACATCAAGCTCTAACAACTCCGGTGTTTCCAGCGAGGCGAGGACGAACGGGAACGGCCAAAACGTGTATAACACTTACAACAACTTTGTCGCAGGGCAGAACAAGAAGATTGAAACGCTACTCCATGAAGTTAAGAAGGAGCTGAGCGAGATGCGGGAGGAAATCAAATCTTTGAAAGAAAACAAAACTATTGGTAAAGGAAGTATGTGAAACTTTGCGGCTAAACTTCAAAGTTATCTTTGAGCTTAGTGAAGCGTTGAAAAGTGCTATACATTGACGAAACATTTCATATATACAAAAGGGAGCTTTAGATTTGAGTACGAGTACGAGATTGAGTACGAGTACGAGATTGAGTACGAGTACGACTTTTGAATTTAAAGCCAGTCGCATCCCCAGAGCTGTCGGTCCTTCCTGTTGCAAACCAGAAGATAAGAAGAATCTAGGTATAAAATTTGTGTGGTAAATGGTTATTTAGGGCACGCGAACTAAGTTTCAAAAGTCGTACTCGTACTCAATCTCGTACTCGTCGTCCGATCTAAAGTCCCCTAAAGCTTAAGTTTCCAATGCAAGAATGCTGCAATAGCCGACTGTTATCATTTCTATTCCTGTCAAAACAGTAACGAATATTTATTTTGTATTTTCAGTTTACAAGAACTGCGCTGAACTCTACAAAGCAGGCCAACGAACGAGTGGTGTTTACACTATCAACCCCGATAATGCCGGTGCCTTTGATGTGTTCTGTGACCAAACAACAGTCGGTGGGGGGTGGACGGTGTTCCAAAAGAGACTGGACGGCTCGGTTAATTTCTATCGCGGCTGGGACGACTACAAACGCGGCTTCGGAAATCTGAATGGCGAATTTTGGCTCGGACTGGACAAAATTCACCGCCTGACAAAAACTAAAAGCAGGCTTCGAGTGGATCTTGAAGACACGACTGGAAAAACAGCTTACGCTGAGTACAGCTTCTTTGGTGTTGCGGATGAAGGAGGGAAATACAAACTGAGTCTGGGAACATACTCTGGTGAGCAATAAAGCGAATGTGTTGTGTGATATGGTCGAGTTAAGTTAGACTAATAAGAAGATACTGGTCAGAGCAAGAGAACCGAGTTGTTCAAGGAAACCTTTGAAAACAATGAACACGGCAGAAAAACAAGGAGGAGAAGGAGGAGGAGGGAAGTAAAGTAGTCTCCCTAAATAAGCAGCAGTATGTTACAAATTCCTTATTCTTTTTTTGTTGATTTTGTAGGAACTGCTGGTGACTCGTTTTCCCCTCACAATGGCAGGGCGTTCTCCACCAAAGATCGAGATAATGACACCTGGTATAGTAACTGTGCCACCAAGTTCAAGGGAGCCTGGTGGTACTATGCCTGTCACCACTCCAACCTGAACGGCCTCTATCATAAAGGCAAACACTCCTCTTATGCTGACGGTGTGAACTGGTATCACTGGAAGGGTCATTACTACTCCGCTAAACGAGCTGAGATGAAAATCAAACCAGTGAAGGCATAGAACTGTCTTGCGACACTTTTTTGTCCGTTTTCGATAAAATTGCGTCAGTAGCTTAAATAGTAACAGTTTTTGCATTAGAAGTTTTCTTTTAAAATTTGGTCTCTGCATTTGTAATTTTAAAAAATGTCATTGTGTTGCAGTGGGCAATGATATAAATGAAAAATGTTCTTCAGGTGACGGGTGATAATACTGGTAAATTGAACAATTCAGGTTTTTGTATGAGTTATGAGGAAACAATAAACGGTGTTGGTATTCGTCTACTCGTCTCATATCATTCTTTGTCACCCTTGCCTGCTTCTGCGGCCTTGTCTCCAAAGCGTGTTCGAAATTTGTGACGTCATCCACTTTAGACACATTACAGAATCACAGTTGGGGCCAAGAGGGGTGAAAACGTCAAGTAAGCGATCGAGATGATTATCAACAGCGCACAGTTGCAACAGTATCGCAGTATCTTTCAGGGCAAAAATAAGGAAAGATTATGACAGTGCTTCATGATCTGATTTTTCAGTCTGGAAATCCTATCTTATGACCATTCAAATGAAACCTCGTTGGCAGTACTTTTGCATGGTATCATTTGTTTGTCAATAATTTACAAAATGAAACATTTTTTCTTGAATTTTTATTTTTGACACCTTTGGTTAAGTGTTAAAACATGAACATGTCGAACATATTCTGGAAGACGTTTTCGACAACGGAAATAGTAAAATATCAGCTGACTTTTATTTTCTGGTACCTGGGTCAGTTATGAGTGAAAACAAATAGATGCTACGTCCCAAAACTAAATTATTGTACCTTTAACTCTTTTACATCTGAGTCAAAACGCGGTCAGTCATTTTAAGTGGTTCCAACTTTTGAGTCTAGGAATGAAATGCTATGATATGACCATTCAAATGAAAGTTACTGAGCAGTACTTTCCTGTGGTGCTGTTTATTATGCTGTACAAGGTGGTTCTAACTTTTGAGTCTGTGGATGAAATCCTAAAGTGTGGCCATTCAAATAGTACTTTCCTGTGGTGCTGTTTATTATGTTGTGGAAGGTGGTTCTAACTTTTAAATATGTGAATGAAATCTTCATGTGTAACCATTCACTGAGAAACGAATTCAAAGTTATATTTAGCAGTACTTTCCTGTGCATGGTGCTGTTTATTATGCTGTAGAAGGTACTTTTAACTTTTCAGTCCGTGGATAAAATCCTACACTGTGACCATTCAAATGAAAGCTATTGATCAGTACTTTCCTGTGGTGCTGTACAAGGTTGTTCTAACTTTTGCTGAGACTGTGGATGAAATCTTTAAGTGTGACTATTTCAATGAAAGCTCTTTACCACTCCCACAAACAAATAAAGGCAAAATAAACCTCTGATAACCATGGTATGTTAATTAGCGAAACAAAAGAAACGGCAAACTGATCCTTACGGCAGAAAAACAAAAGCGGAAACAAATAAAATAAAATAAAATGAAATAACAGCGAAATATAATAGTGCCCAATATTTCGCTTTGCAAAACAAAGCTTCTTCAGGGGCTAGTACTGTAGTGCTTACAATGCTAGCCCCTGAAGAAGCTTTGTTTTGCAAAGCGAAATTTTGGGCACTGTTATCTTCCACTTTTATTTTATTTGCTTCTGCTTATGTTTTTCTGCCGTAAGGATCAGTTTGACGTTTCTTTTGTTTCACTTCAAGTATTAATACTGATCTTGAAGTATTAATACTGGTCTGGAAACGCAGATCCGGCCATTCTCACAGGTACCACAGGTCTCTACTTTATATCTTCGTTCGCGTTTCTATGGTATTTTGACCACGAATTAAATTTAAGTGCTTTTGATACATTACATCAGTGTTCCATATTCTCAAATATATACAGAGAGGGATTTATATCTTTTCGCCACTAAAGTTACCTAGAACAAACAAGGGAAACCACAATGGCCTAGTAAGTTCATTAAGTTTTTTTTTGTACCTTTCGGAAACGGAATGAACAGACTTTTATATCCACTGAATCGGAAAGCTAAGTGCTAAAGATTCATTAGGTATTTTGATTCGTCTGGTGGAAAATTAACTTCATTAGATCTTGTTATTTACATATGAGAACTGTTATTTACATATGAGCTGAGCGACATTAAAAAGCAAATCAAATATTTGAAAGGTTAAAATCTAGCAACAAAACGATTAATAGCGGAGCTCTGCGGGCCGAAGGCCCGCGCGGAGCGCCATACTCATAGAACCAGAGAACCATAGAACCCATGTCCATCATTTTTCATGGTCATGGCTAGCGGAATGTTTCGCGGGCGCGTTGTGTGCCCGCCGCCGCCGGCGCCGTCGCTTAGGGTTAACTCGCGGGCGCGTAGACCGTCGCAAAACATGCGCGTATGACGCCACCCAACAACCGGGATCTTTGCAATTTCACGTCACCTGGGAAAACACTGCTGTGTTTAGTGGAGAAAACCGTTTAAATTAAAGTCGTTATTCTCCTGAATTTTTTCGCGGTTTGCCACTCAAGACAGGGATACTAATTAAGGGATACTCAGAAGCCGCTATAGTGGAAATAGAAGAGCTTTCAGAGATAAAATCTTGCTTCGAGGATGGGAGCAATGCGGGATCAAGATGTTTGTCACTTTGGGTTTCAGAACTGAAGAAGCGGAGATTTAAACAATTTCCAAGCAGTGGAGGGACTTAAAGGTAAAACAAAATACATTTTTCGATGGGAATTTATGTTGATATCAATCTGTGATTGACGTTTTTGTGTTCTCGCTAGTTTTCGGGAGAATTGTTTATAACGCGCTCAATTAAATTCAGTTGTTTTGATTTCTTTCATCGGAGACATCTCGGCCTCGATGAGCTCTTAATGGTTCGCGTTTTGCTTTTAAACATAAACTTATGGAGATTTGAATAAAATTTTTCGAAAGAAGATTGTGTTGTCCATTTTTATGTGTTTGTTCATTCAATACATAGGTTGAAAAGCGATTTTATGTAAACGAAACAAAACAAGACTTGGATTTTATAGTTGTAAACTTCACTCGCCTGGTCTTATGCAATATATGTTTGTGTATTTTTTGCAATTTTGATTTCCAAATCAGTTTCTCGGACAATTTTTATAAGCAGTCGGTGTATTTTATTTGGAAATTAGTCGTACTAATTATTCTAGACGGAGAAAAAGTTGTTTTTGTGAACTTTTGTACGGTCTAAATGTACTGTGCAAACGGTTGCGTAAGTCTGCTTTTGAGAATTGCTAAAATTAAAAGATAGCCCGGTCGTCAATTTTATTCTTGTGCTTCCGACCTTTCACCTCAGTTAAGTTTATCATCGGCTTTCTGTTCAAAGAGCGCCGCTGTTAGGCTCAGGCTATCTATATATTTGCGTGAAACCTTTCTCAGACTACTTGTGGTCCGGCTGTGGATAAACGAGCAGGAACGGAAAATCACGCGGTTGGCGATCGACCGAGCGAAAGAAATGTAGATTTCATATAGACGTTTTTCAATGGGCACTGAATTTTCTTAAGTCAGAGTTATCACATTTCTCTTATTTATTTTATATTCATAGTTTACAAGAACTGCGCGGAACTCTACAAAGCAGGCCAACGAACGAGTGGTGTTTAAACCATCAACCCCGACAAGGGTGGTGCCTTTGATGTGTGTTGTGACCAAGCAACAGCTGGTGGGGGGTGGACAGTGTTCCAAAAGAGACTGGACGGCTCGGTTGATTTCTACCGCGGCTGGAACGACTACAGACGAGGCTTCAGAAATCTCAGTGGGGAATTTTAGCTTGGACTGGACAAGATTCACCGCCTGACGAGTAAAAGATGTCCGCTCCGAGTGGAACTTGAAGACATAAGTGGAACAACGGCTTACGCTGAGTACGAGGTCTTTGGCGTTGCCGATGAACGAGGCAAATACCGGCTGAGTCTTGGAACATACTCTGGTAAGTATTGAGGCGAATTAGGTGAGCGAAATGATAAGTAGTCCATAACTCAAAAAAGTGCCAAAAATTAAAATTCAAGAAAAATTTCAAATTTCATTTTGTAGAATGTTTAAAAACAAATGGTACCATGCAAAAGTACTGCTGAAGGGGTTTCATTTGAATGGTCACACCATAGGATTTCGTCAACAGACTCAAAAGTTAGAACAAATAGTACCATGCAAAAGTATTGCTGAAGAGGTTTCATTTGAATGGTCACGCCATAGGATTTCATCAACAGACTCAAAAGTTAGAATGGTACCATGCAAAAGTACTGCAGAAGAGGTTTCATTTGAATCATGGTTACACAATAGGTTTTCATTGACCGACTCGAAAGTTAGAACTACCTTACATGTCTCCATCATTGAATCTGGCAGTGAAATGACTCAAAGGGTTAAGAAGTAGTTGTACATGGCTACGTGTCATTTATATGCCGTCCTGTTGCCACTAAAAGGGCTTGGCATTAACTTTCGAGACCTCTTTCCACTTTGAAAAGAAGTTTTCGAATTTAACTTCGCATTCCAAAACTTTACTTTCCAGTACCCACAGCACTACCGCAGTAGTTTTTGTTTTTAACCCATTGACACCTGAAACGCCCCAAACCGCCCGTACAAGACTCCACTGCTTTAAAAAATTGCAACTTTCTCAATCGTGCAAACATTGCCTTAACTAGCAGTTGTGAGCATTGACTAGAAAGTCCCTCCAATTGAGATACCCAATAAACACAAAAAAGTCAGTCATTTTTGCAGAATATCAGCGCTTGAATTTGGACAAGAACAAAAATGACCGTTTTTAACGTCATAGAAAAGCAACAAAAAATCACGTTTTTGCCTTCAATTTTTTTTATCGAAATCATCGCTGCAAACCCAAAAGTCAACATTCACAGCAAAATTCATTCCTAGTCCTACCTTAGAAGTGACTTTTGGCTCTTATTCATTGCCCGAACTGAGTTACAGCCTCTCGTTCTCGTGCATCCTGGCCTTGCCTCGATTTTCCACATCACGACCGCACTGCATGCTGGGAAATAGCCAGAATTTTTGACAGCGTTCGTTCTTCTCCCCACATATTTCATATTTATACTAAGTCCACAGCCACTCCGACCTACCACCGAAATTTCGCGCTTGTTGTGTGCTTTAGTGGTCGCAAATTCCAAAATATGCCGTGGTAGGTCAAGAAATTCACCAGTAGTGGATTCCCAAGGCTACTTCGTTTCGGAGCGGCCATTTTTTCAGTTCTACGAGCGACAAGCCAAATTCGCAAACGAAGTTCATCACCTTACTCGCTTCTTTGAGAAAGTCGACTCTTAGTTACCTTCACGCTTAATGATGCTCATTATCAGGCAGCTACTAAAGATGAAAAATGGCTGTAAACTTACCAAATATCGCAGATAAACCATATCTGAGCCGTTCTTATAGCTCAACGAAGCAAAAGCACTATGTCGTAATGACGTTTCTAGTAAAATCGATCCTTGAGTGTTTTAGAACAGCAGAACTTTCGATGGTAACCCGAAAAATGGAGTCACGAAATCCTATGGCCCGTTTATACGCAGAAAATCGCTCAAAAACGTAAAAATTCCCAGGAGTCAATGGGTTAAAGAAATGTAAATTTGCGTTTTCATACCATTGTGTCAGCGATACGTTTTATGTTTGCTTTTCAAGGAACTGCCGGTGACTCGCTTTCCAATCATCGTGGCTATGCATTTTTAACCAAAGATCGAGACAATGACATCGACTCTAAGAGAAACTGTGCCATGCTTCTCAAGGGTGCCTGGTGGTTCAACCGCTGTCTCGCTTCCAATCTGAACGGTCTATATCATAACGGCCAACATACCAATAAATGGGAGGGCGTGGTTTGGGAAAAGTGGAGGGGCGCCTACTACTCCGCTAAACGCGCTGAGATGAAAATTAGATCAGGATAAGGGCTGAAGCGAATTGTTATTGTCAGCTCCCTTTTTGCTGAAGCTTTCTTAAACATTGGCTTTCACACTTAAATATAGTATTGCTTCGGCAATAAAAGTGTAAACTGCATTCTAGGTGATCAGGAAACAATAAAAGGTGTTGTTATCCCACCTTCTTGTCTGACATTCACTTCTTACATTTTCCTGCTTTCAGGACATGAACATCATGGATCATGCAACTTGTCGCGCAATAATGTTGCGTTGCAGGTTGCAGCTGGGGTTTACTTTAATAACATGAAAATTGGTGCAGGTGTAGATGGTAATACGGGAAACATCAGGGCTGCAACCTGCCCAAATGACTTCACCTTTATCTAGGAATACAAACACCAAAGAGGCATTCACAAAGTGTTAGTCTCAACTAGCTTTCTCTGTTGGGAACTCAAAAGGAACGAAAAGTTTGAAAGGAGACTGGGAAAGAATTACGCTACGGTAAGAGACAGGCGATCTCTCCATGCCGGGCAAGGCGCCTTGGTCAATTCTTGCAAAATATTTGGCATCCTTTCGATGCTCTGTTGCCATGGTAATGGCCTTTACCAAAAAGTACAAACTTCCGCGGTTTCAGAACACGCTAACAAGACCGGGTATTTTCCTATTTGGGACGAGGTTAAGTTTATTGACCGTGACCCACACTGGTACACCCGTAGAGTTAAAGAGGCCATCCACATAAGACTTCATCCTAATAACATCAACAGAGATAGTGGAATTGAAATTCCCGAAGCGTGGATGCCTACAATCAAGAAGCATAACAGCCGACCGATATCAAATCGGACCGGAGAGGGAACAACATCTTTTCGGAATAATAATGGGGATCGAAATGCACCAATAGCAACAAGCCAACGTGCTACATAAGCGACACGTAACCAATCGACCTCATCGCCTGATGAAGACTAGCAGTAATAGTAGTCGAAACGTCGCGATCAACATCTTAAAGTGACTCCATCGTGAGACAAACGAAAAAAAGCGTTTACCTAGATGCGAATTGTACATCATCTCGCTGGTATTTCTAGACATGCAAACATACCACTGCAGACTGAGACAAATCCCCTGCAAACGCGCCTTCAGTATCAATTTTTTTCAGCAGTATCTGTCAAACTATTGGAACTAAGACCACGAATTATGGATCCAAATTGTAACCAACAGTCATGCGCAACATGACCCAATATGTGTCTGTAAAGACAAGAACGTATGTCACCCTTGTTTCTTTCAATCCAGTAGGAAAATACTGTTACATTCAAACCTCTGTTTAGCGACCAGTTCTCAGACTCCCTATAAATTTTCTGTTATAAGCGGCCACCTTCTGTTAAACGGCCGCGTCCATGGCCACCTTCGTGCGGTCTCGACGAGAAGATTTTGTATTGTTTGATACCTCCATTAAACAGTCACATAAAATTTAGGGGTGTCAGTAAAACAAGGGGTTGGGACAGGGGTCGGGGTGGGATTAGGTCTAGGATTAGGTATGGGATTAAATATAATCCCTTTACCTAATCCTAACACAATGCCTAATCCCATACCTAATCCTAGACCTAATCCCACCCCGACCCCGGCCCCACCCCGCGTTTTACTAACACCCAAAATTTAGTTTGGTTTCCTTTGCTAATCATTTATTTTGTCTTTTACCTTATTACTTGCAAATACCTCATTACATTCAACGCAATTTCGCGATATTCAAAACTTTTTTCTTATAAATAAGCGACAATAGTTATCTTAACTGAGCCTTTTTATCCAAGGCATCAATGTTTGCAGCATATTACAAGCACAGCTTGTACTCAGTTTGTTTGGTTTTCGTTAACGTTATTTACCAATATATTTTAAATATTTATTCTTTAGCCTGCGTGGGTTATTGTTTGTATTACCACGTATACTTAAATACACTGAAGCTTCTACCATGCGGCGTTATGCTAATTTCTGACGCGGCCCTCATTAAACGGCCAACCTCTATTAAACGAATATTTGAACCTTCCCCAAGGGTTATCTCTCCACCTTATCCATTCCCACTACTTATAAGACTTCGAAAGGTAATTAATTTCGAGGGAAAAGGACGCATATTACTCGAGGACTGCATATTTCCAGGGAAGGGAGGGTTGGAGATTTGGGGCAGTGCGAAAGCCGGAATTGAAAACTCGACTCACAATTTTTCAATTCCTAAACATCTATTGTTTTACACGTCGGGCCAGCACAAAACGCTGGCAGCTATAGTGAATTGTCGATTTAGAGTCACTTTATGAATAGAAAAACGGTCAAGAGAGAGGGATTATTTAGAAAATAATTTCTTTGTCCACCCCACAACAACCCCCCCTCGAAAAGGTGATATCGACAACGCCAAGTCAAAATGCAAATATTCTTCAACTAAACAATACCGGCAAACGTTGCTTTTGTTTGTATCGTAACACGAAAAAGACTCTAGAAAGATAAACAATATATTGACGCATCTTAGAAGGCGAGAGTTTTGAGATCGCAAATTCGTCTTCAAACTTTCTACACATTCCTTATTGAGATCGCAAATACGCCTGCAAAATTTATACTATCCCTCATTGTGAAAATATTTCGAAATTTGATTAAGAGTGGATGGCAAAGTTCAGCATCTTCTCAGTGCAAACTGGGTCCACACTGCGAATATGTTTGCATCCGATGATCCAGACTGAATTTATATTCAAACGGTAAGTGAAGAAAATCAAACGAAAAATCATTTCAGTTAAAAACATTTCCATCTGAGGGCATTAGCAATACGAACAATTTTAGACGGCTCGTGTATAAAAATTCACCGAATAAATACAGCTATTTCAATTTAGGTTGTCGGATGATAGCTTCAAGCGTACGCAACGAGACCGCAAGGTACCTTGGGATTTTTATGAATACGAGAAGTTGACGAAAGCAAATTAAAATGCCTCGTCCATACAGCGAAGGCAAACATTTATGGTGCTAACATCCACCTCACTCATCACACTAACAAGCGCAAAAAACGCGAACTTAAGCTACAGTGTAAGACCAATTTACAACTACCCATAGAAACTTGCGGTCTCGTTGCGTACGCTTGAAGTTCTCATCCGACAACCTAAATTGAAATAGCTGTATTCAAGAACGACACATCCAACGAGAGTGAAATGACATTTTGATGTATTTCATCAATGGTTTACATTGTTCAATATAGTCACAAATTAAAGCCGGGTCTGAACAATAGGCTTTTTTAAAGTTCGTTAAATATATATATCGGCGTCTTTAACTTGAACAAACCACCACCAAAAAGCTGATAAGAACTAGGCAGTACAGGCTTCGTAAACCATCGATTTCTGTTACCACGCAAGAATACTTTTCTTGTTTTGGGAGCCAGAATCTTTTCGTCATATTATACTTTCGCAGCATAGCAAAAACAATGACTTTTTCCGGGGGAACAAAACACTCGTTTTGGCCACAGAATAGCTTGAGCGCAGACAAGTCCCATTTCCTTTCTTCATCGGAACACAAAGATTAGTATCGCAGAACTCTCCTTACGAATACATGATTGTTTTGAAAATTTGGAAAAATTAAACAAACAAAAAATGAGAATTTTGAGAATTTGGTCGCACAGCAACATAATATCCCAAAGTCGATTATTTTCTTTATTCTTATAACTTCACTGCTTCCGCTTATAAATATGTTAATTTTTTAAGGAGAAATTAAGTTTCTGTTGCAACTTGCGCAAAGAAGTCAACTAACGGCACACGCAACGTTAACAACTTTTCTTTTGTAACTTGAAAGTTCTGTTAACCTTTGACAGAGCTGCAGTAATGAATTAGTTAAGACCGCGAAATTTCAACGATCCCCAAAGCTTTTGAAAGAAATAGCGACGGCGAAAAAATACTAAGGAAAGGAAAACACCGCATGCGTCACTTTATGCAGACCATCTTCCAGAAATAGTCGTTTGAAAACATGAAAACTCAGCTTGTAATGAAAAGACGAATACATGGTCTTCTTTTAAATAATACAAGATAATCAATCCGTCGACATTATTCAGATGTAGTGAGACGATTCAGTTGGTGACGAATAAGATGATCATGGCTTGTCCCCTTTCGGTACTGATTTTGATATATGTTCTCATTGTTGTACCTTCACCGAGCGTTGCCAACTCTAAAGTCGTATCAACCTCTAACAAATCCGGTCTTTCCCACGGCGCGAAGGCCAACGGGAACGGACATAACGTGTATAACACCTACAACACTTTTTGTACAGGGCTGAACAAGAAGATCGAAGTACTGCTTCATGAAGTTAAGAATGAGCTACGCGAGATGAGGGAGGAAATCAAATCTCAAAAAGGAAATAAGACGATCGCTACAGGTAGTACATATATAAACTTTGCCCCCAAATTACCAAAGTTATCTCAGAGCTTTGTGAAGTGCTACTAGTTGACGAAACATTTATATACAAAGTCAATTTTTAATCAAGAATAATTCTTTGACGGTTCCAGTGCAAGGATGTTGCAATAACCGACTGTGTTAATTTAAAAAGGAATCACTCATTTCTTCACCTGTTAAATCACTAACCAATATTTATTTTGTATCTGCAGTTTACAAAAACTGTGCCGAACTCTACAAAGCTGGTCAACGAAAAAGCGGCGTCTATACCATCAGCCCCGACAATGCTGGCTCCTTTGATGTGTATTGTGACCAAACAACAGCCGGTGGGGGGTGGACAGTGTTTCAAAAGAGACTGGACGGTTCGGTTGATTTCTACCGCGGTTGGGACGACTACAAAAGAGGCTTCGGAAATCTGAATGGCGAATTTTGGCTCGGACTGGACAAGATTCACCGGCTGACAAAAACTAAAAGCAGGCTTCGAGTGGAACTTGAAGACACGACCGGAAAAACAGCTTACGCTGAATATGACGTGTTTGGTGTTGCCAGTGAGAGAAGCAAATACAAGCTGAGTCTGGGAACATACTCCGGTAAGCATTGAACGCGAAAGTGATGAGTTAAATGGTTAAGCGTAAACACTGCTTAAAATTGAAAAATAAAATAAAATAAACTAGAACTGATCTGGGTTAAAAACACAATGCTATTTAAAGCAAGTATTCAAAATAACAATCACTCTAGAAAACCAGGAAAAAGAACAACATCAAAATCAACAACAGGAACAGCAGCAGCAGCAACAACAAAAACAAGAACGTTAACAACAATAAATAAAATCCACAAGCAACAGTATTTCTAGTAATTGCATTGTTCGTGTGCATGCATTCCTTTTTTGAAGTAGTACTAAGAACTTGAGGTCTAAACTCTAATAAGAAACAAGTTGATTTATCAACAATGTGGTATTCGTATACTCTAACATCATAAATTTTCAACCACCACTAGAGCCAGAGTTAATTTTTTCTTTTATACAGGAAAATGTAATTCCTTCTGCAGATTTGAAACAAAATATTTTTTTCAATTTTGTAGGAACTGCTGGCGACTCGCTTTCCTTACACCGTGGTTTTGCGTTCTCCACCAAAGATCGAGACAACGACATCTGGTCTAGTAACTGCGCTTCGACATTTAAAGGAGCCTGGTGGTACAAGAACTGCCTCAGTAGCAATCTGAACGGTCTTTATCATCATGGCAAACACTCTAAAGCCTGGGAAGGTGTTGACTGGGACACTTGGAAGGGTTATTACTACTCCGCTAAACGAGCTGAGATGAAAATCAAACCAGTCAAGGCATAGAACTAACTGCTCGTGGGCTCTTTTTCTCCGTTTTTAATAAAATTGCATTAGTGGCTTGAAACACACTGGGGTTTTCATAAGTTGGCTTTCGAAAAATTTTGTATTTGCATTATTAGTCTAAATATGTCATGAGGCGGCAGTTCGCTGATATAAAAAGTGACAATTTTTGATCTTTGTTTGAGTAATGAGGAAAAAATAAAGGGTGTTGATATTCCGTGTAATTGTCTCACGACCATATCATTCTTTGTTCCCCTTGCCTGTTTATGAGGCTTTGGAGAATTTTCCTTGTCTGTGTAGCCTGTTCGACATTTGTAACGTCATTCGCTTTTAACACATTATTGAACAACAGTTGAAGCCAGGAAAGATGAAAATTCAAGTAAGATGGGTGGTCAATGGTCTTTCAAACTTATGGGTCTCGCCAAATTTTGATAGAATTCAGTTTACAGGTCTCACGGTCTCATTTATTGGGCATTTCTCCATGTCTACCGAGGCTATAGGTCTCGATCTCGCAGTTTGAAAAAGTCAAGAAGTCTCGGGCTTGCAGAAAAATACCAGTCTTGCTGTCACAGTCTCGAATTTACCATTCCCTATCCCTAGTGAGCGATCTATGTTTACAGCGGAAATGCGAAAACGCCACAGATGTTAAAATACTGAGGAGATTATGAAAGTGCTTTACAAAACATTCAAAACTCTAGCCGTTAGTCTACATCAGCGATTGACTTGTTTTGCCACATCTTGCTGACAACACTCCAGCCCATTTCAACTCCTCCCCCTTAACACCAATATGAATTTAATACTCACAAGAAACCCGCTTTAAGTAATGATCCGCATAAGAAGGAAAGTGCTAACGGCAATGCACGATGGAATGTCAACTTTTTTCATTGCTACAACTAGTGATCTCATTGGCCTAGACTCAAAGACCGCTAAAAAGTTAAGGTTCAAGGAGCATTTTGTCTGATTTTTTAAAAGTTTCAAGTAATTTCAGACCCAGTCGCACAACATGCAATTTTTAAAAGAAATTGTATTCGAGGAAGTTCATTAAAGAAGCAAAATTATTAGCTATTGTCTTCTGCTATTCTGATTGGTTAAGCACGAACATTTCCTTAAAATTATTTGACGCAAATGGTTTTCTTTATTTTTATACTGAAATATAATTATGAACCATCAGCCCCTCCTCTATTCTTGAACTCAAAGAAATTCTATGTGAGAAAGAGCCAATGCCGCAGAACAATAAACTAAGTTTACTTTAGTTCTTATGTGGAGCATTACTCAATGCAAATATTCTTCGACTACACAATGCCGACAATATTTGCTTCTGTTTATATTGTAACACGAAAAAGACTCGCGGAAGGTAAACATCGACACTGATGAATCTCAGTTAGAAGGCGAGAGTTCGAGATCATACCTACTCCTCAAAATTCTTTCATTCAGTATCCCTCGTTGAGAAAATAATTTGATTACGAATGACTCTGAAAGTTCCGTTTTTGTACAAGACTTGTCATCAGCATCTTCTGCATACTGGGTCCATACAGCGTATATGTTCACATCTGATGATCCAGACGGGATTTACATTCAAACGGTGAGTGAAGAAAATCAAACGAAAAATCATTTCAGTTAAAAACATTTCCATCTAAGGGAATTACCAATACGAACAATTTTAGACGGCTTGTGTATAAAAATATAAATGAATAACGATAAATTCCGAATAACGAATAACGATAAATTCAAAGAGAGTGGCATTGTACAAAATGGAAAATAGTAAACTGAAAATAACATTTTGATGTATTTTACATTGTTCTAGTACAATCACAAATAATAGCCGGATTTGAAACGTAGTTTTTTTTGTTTATTTCGCTAAATGACGGCCAAACCAAAGGAGTAAAGTCTGCTTTTCAAAAGCGACATAACGATAAGCGGAAGTAACAGCGCTTGTGTATGTCCAGTTAAAACGGACCCGATATTATTAGCATAAGGATAAAAATGTTAGTTTTTACTTGACCCAATTCGAATGCTTTCGCTTATGGCTTATATCGCCAGTGAAAAACATGAAAAACTAGGAAAACTATGTCGCTATTTTGTTGAAATCGAGAAAATCGTAATAAAGACACTAAATAGTATAATGGCAAAACAGAACAACTTAACAACGGAATAGCAAAACTGAATTTTGACCCAGATAACCTCTCATAAGATTGGAAAATCGTACTTTTTTTTTCACTAAATGTTCGCGTGCGTAAGCAGGTCTAAGCAGTACACAACATATTCAGCAAAAACTCTAATAATATCATTGCGCAGTTTTGAGCCTGGCAAGAGGTTCTCGAGTTTAGCGTACCTCGCTCGCAAGCTGGCACAGTTAAAAATATACTGATCATTTAACAGACAACTGTAGCAAACAGTAATGTCGTATGTCCACTAAAAAGAAAAAGTTGAGTTGAATGACATTTTTCACATAAAAAGATCGCGTCGAACGGTTATTTTTCACGTGTTTTGCGACTCGTAGCCACGATAACGTAATAAACATCTTACGTAAACAAGTGGAAGCATAAGAATTTCCTCCAAGTGAAAACGAACAATGACCGATTGACAATATGCTTATGCTTATGCTTATGTCGGGCCCGTTTTGAATCCCGAAACGTCGAGTTGGACATCGAGTCCGAGTTCGAGTTGGACTTCGAGTTGGACTTCGAGTTGGATTTCGAGCTGGATTTCGAGTTGGACTTCGGGTTAAAAAAAATAAAATACAAATATGAAAAAATATGAAAAAATATAATCGACAAAACTTGACAGAAATTAACTAATTGTATCGGAAATCGATAAAAATCGATAAGTGTAAAAGTTGTGAGTAAGCATATCGATTTTATCGGCGCTAAATTTTTATCCCATGCCGTATGTGTTGAGAGTGATTCTGTAATAATCCGCACTTGGTGCCTGGGTAAACGACAGACGTGAAAAATGTAAACAAGTCGAAGTGTAACTCGAACTCGAACTCGAACTCGGACTCCAATTTCATTGGACATAAGCACTGTTATACTTCCGCTAGTACCAATTCGTATGTCGCTAAATCAGAGTCGGAAAACCAGGCTTTATAGTGAGCTTCCTAAACAGCTAAATACGAAATAACATAGATTGATAACAATAAAATGATTTGTCGGCTTAGAAAGTCTGTCCTTCTCATCAATAAAGGTGTTCAGGGCGGCTTAATCAGCTATAGGTTTAATAAAGAATTTCAGTTCAGTTTGTAACGCAAATATTTTTAGCTACACAGCCACGCGATTCGGGTTAAACACTTATATTACCGCAAATTGCCATTAGAGTTTCTCCTTCCATTGTGTGTTCCGATCTTTATCTACATTTTTGTGCGTTTTAATTTTTTGTATTTTGCGTTTTGTAGTTTTCAGAAGGACAGCTCTGGATTTTTAGGATCATCAGTTTTTGAGGCCTGATGTTCCCCATTACACTTTGGCACATTCCTAAGAACACGCAGACAGAAAGTGAATCAAGGAGAACGAGGTCAAACGTGCTTCGTAAATATTCGATTTCTGTGTGAGGCTCTTTTTCATCTTCACTCTATTGTGGTAAGTTCATGTTTTTCTAGCGTTGGAAGCTAAGAGATTCAAACACTTGATTAAACCCGCCAGACAACCTACCATCTCGTAAGACCTTAATCGTACAAAAATTCAGCTTAAATTTTAATGAAAAGGTAGAGCTTTCTTTACTGACACGTCACAAACGTTCATATCATAGCAAAATATAATACCTTTAGTAAAAAAACTCGTTTGGGCATAAAAATGGCCGGTAAGGATTTTCGAAAAGCCTGGTCTACCAACAGTAGATCATAAATTCGGATAATAAGATTAAGTTCTCAACATTTTCTGACCGAATCCGGCAAACTTCGTTACAATTGTTGATACAAATTTACCTTCGGAAGGTTCCAAAACAATATCACATTGAGGGACAATACAGAAAGAAAGGTTGTACATTACAACAGGCCGGAAAAGAAATACAACTGTAAAACTAAGTGCCTAATGTAGTTAGAACTGGTCTCCATTTCATATGAAAGTTTTCACAATATTTACAACGCTGTAAATCTAAAAACCTAATGATAGCTAAAACTAATCTCCATTTCGTATTAAATTGATTGAAGCTATGTTTCCAGTTTTACTAAAATTCTATTTTTAAGCATTTTTCATTGTGTGTGCTAGTTTAAAGAATTAGTCGTACAGAAACAGAGTATTCCCTAAAATGGCCATTTTCTTTATTCTCATAACCTCACAGCTTGAAATTCTATTGACACTGTAAGGAGAAATTGAATCTTGGTCTCTATTGCGCAATAGTGTTCATTTTACGACAAGAAAACAACTCCTGTTTATAAATTTAACAGCCCTGTTAACCTTCGACGGTGCTGCAATAAAGAATTGACAAAACCAGCTAAATTTTAACGACGCCAAAGCTTAAGAAAGAAAAACTGGCGGCAAAAAGAAAAAGACACGTTGACACCCCAGTTTCCGCATGCGCCATATTATGCAAACCATCTTCCAGAAATAGACCTTTGAAAACGTGAAAACTCAGCTTGTAAGGAGAAGACGTATGCGGGATTTTTTTTAAAGGGGATAATCGAACAGTGTTCATCATTCAGTTGTACTGAGACCATTCGGCTAGTGACAAAAAGATGATCATGGCTTGCCCGCGTTCCTTCTTAAGTTTGATATACGTTCTCATTGTAATTGCCTCACTGAGGGCTGTCAAATCTAAAGTTACATCAAGTTCTAACAACTCCGGTGTTTCCAGCGAGGCGAAGAAGAACGGAAACGACCAAAACGTGTATAACACTTACAACAACTTTGTCGCAGGGCCGAACAAGAAGATTGAAACGCTACTCCATGAAGTTAAGAAGGAGCTGAGCGAGATGCGGGAGGAAATCAAATCTTTGGAAGAAAACAAAACTATTGGTAAAGGAAGTATGTGAAACTTTGCGGCTAAACTTCAAAGTTATCTTTGAGCTTAGTGAAGCGTTGAAAATGGCTATACATTGACGAAACATTTCACATATACAAAAGGGAGCTTTAGATTTGAGTACGAGTACGAGATTGAGTACGAGTACGACTTTTGAACTTAAAGCCAGTCACGTCCCCAGAGCTGTCGGTCCTTCCTGTTGCAAACCAGAAGATACGAAGAATCTAGGTATAAAATTTGTGTGGTAAATGGTTATTTAGAGCACGCGAACTAAGTTTCAAAAGTCGTACTCGTACTCAATCTCGTACTCGTCGTCCGATCTAAAGTCCCCTAAAAGCTTAAGTTTCCAATGCAAGAATGCTGCAATAGCCGACTGTTATCATTTCTATTCCTGTCAAAACAGTAACGAATATTTATTTTGTATTTTCAGTTTACAAGAACTGCGCTGAACTCTACAAAGCAGGCCAACGAACGAGTGGTGTTTACACGATCAACCCCGATAATGCCGGTGCTTTTGATGTGTACTGTGACCAAACAACAGCCGGTGGGGGGTGGACGGTGTTCCAAAAGAGACTGGACGGCTCGGTTAATTTCTATCGCGGCTGGGACGACTACAAACGAGGCTTCGGAAATCTGAATGGCGAATTTTGGCTCGGATTGGACAAGATTCACCGCCTGACAAAAACTAAAAGCAGGCTTCGAGTGGATCTTGAAGACATGACCGGAAAAACAGCTTACGCTGAGTACAGCTTCTTTGGTGTTGCGGATGAAGGAGGGAAATACAAACTGAGTCTGGGAACATACTCGGGTAAGCAATAAAGCGAATGTGTTGTGTGAAATGGTTGAGTTAACTTTAACTAATAAGAAGACACTGACCAGAGCATGAGAACTGAGTTGTTCAAGGAAACCTTTGAAAACAATGAACACGGCAGAAAAACAGAAAAACAAAAAGGAGGAGGAGGGAAGTAAAGTAGTCTTCCCTAAATAAGCATCAGTATGTTACAAATTTCTTATTCTTTTTTGTTGATTTTGTAGGAACTGCTGGTGACTCGTTTTCCTCTCACAATGGCAGGGCGTTCTCCACCAAAGATCGAGATAATGACGCCTGGTCTAGTAACTGTGCCACCAAGTTCAAGGGAGCCTGGTGGTACTATGCCTGTCACCACTCCAACCTGAACGGCCTCTATCATAAAGGCAAACACTCCTCCCGTGCTGACGGTGTGAACTGGTATCACTGGAAGGGTCATTACTACTCCGCTAAACGAGCTGAGATGAAAATCAAAACAGTCAAGGCATAGAAC